>JAPYYV010004160.1:0-21426 GCA_030522625.1 Copidosoma aretas
CTAATGGGTTTTTCAGGTCAAGGTCAGTGTCAGTAGAGGTAGCTACAGGGGGTTCGTGGCAATAGTCTGCAATGAATTTATGAAAATTCGTAATCTGTTCGATGTCATTTGGAGAGAAGGTTGGCTTAGTGTTGACTATATTTTTAAAAGAGGTGATAGTGGACCATAAGGTCTTGGAGTCAGTGTTAGGTGTAATTTTTTCCTCAACAAAGTGTTTAACTTTGGATCTTTTTATAGATTTTAATCTGTTTTTTGCTTGAGTTTCTGCTGTTTTGAGCTTATGCAGGTTTTCTGAGGTAGGATTTCTAAAAAGTTCTGGAGCGGCTTTTCTTCTGTTTTTTTATAGTGCGGAGCATTCATCATCCCACCATGGGGCTTTAATGGGGCGGAGTTTAAAATTTTTCTGTAAGTCCGTGTTCTTTTTTTTTTGTTTGTAATGGCTGTGAAATTTTTTAAGGGGTTATTTTGGTCCAGTATAGTAGAGTGGTTTAAGTTTGAGTCAGAAGAGTTGAAAGAGGGTGTAGTATGTTTGCTGCTTAAGTAGGAGATAGAGATAGTCATAAGGTCAATTAGGATTTAATATTTAGTATCTGGGTCAAGTGCGTTAATACGATTTGAATTTACTGAGACAAATGTATCCAAGAGACTATGTTAGGATTTCCAGTTGACGGGTTTGTGTTGCAGTTTATGGGTGCTAGTGAAAGGAATTTTGGGCATTTTTAAATGAAGAGTGCAGGAGACTGGGCAATGATCACTGGTCATTTTGTCATCTAGAACTAGCGAGGAGTAATTGTTGACAGTATTAATCGTTAGTAAAGTTAGGTCAAGTGTTGATGAGACAATTGTATCAGAAGAAGGCTGTGATTGTCGGGCGTTATTTTTGGGGGGTCTTTAAAGTATGTGTGAGTGTTGTCGTTAACAACGGTAAGATTAAAGTCGGTAAGCGAGTCAACAAGCTTATCGCCCGAAGGGCATGGCTTTTTGGCTTCCCATAACTGGTGGTGTGCATTGAAATCCCCTGCGATTAGGGAAGCTTTGTACTGCGAGGTTGAATTAAAAAGGTTATTCCATTCATTAATTGTAGTAAGCTTGGAGGGCACTCAATATAATGAAACTATTAGAAGAGTATTATTTATGTCATTGAAATTATCGGTTAGAGGTATGGATACTGCTAAAGTTTCTAGTTTGTATTCTATATAATAAATGTTGTTAGCTAATTGGAAAGAAATACTGTTTTTTATTGCGATTATTAAGCCACCATGTTTTATAGTTTTCCTGTCTTTTCTGATAATATTAAAGTTTGGGATTCTAAATGTGTCCTTTTTTTTAAGCCACGTTTCTGATAAAAAAAGAATATCATAATGATTTATTATATTGTTTAGAAAGTATGTTTTGTTGAGTATACTGCGGCAGTTCCATTGGAGTATCTTTAAATTATTGGTATCATAATTAAAGTTACTATTTTGGGTTCGATTCATTAATTTTTGAGCTATCTTCCATAGGGGTTAGAAGGTGTTGGAATAGATTTTGTGCGTTTAAGTGTAACTGAGGGTTGTTGAGAGAAACTTGTGTTAGGTTGGTGTTGGAGATAAAGAATTCACTATGTCTTCCACGGGTACTAAGACTTCGTTGACTGTAATGCCATCGGAGCTAGCGGTAATAGTGCAATTTTTTGTGGAAAGTCTTTGTAGACTGGAGTCTGGTTATGGTGATATGTATTACAGCTAGAATAAGGGCCGTTAGAGGTCGTGGGCTGACCATTTGGGTAAAGCAAAGATTCTTTGTATTGTTGATTAAAATGAATTGATTTTTGTGTAAAAGTGTAAAAGTATGTATATATATCACGCGTTAGTGAATGTGTACAGGTGCGTTGGCCGTAGCCAGTGATTCAACAGTTCGTATGCAATCCAGATAATATAGATAACAAATAATTATATACAACAACTTTTCATACCAAAAACATACACAGAGCATAGCATATATATATATATATATATATATAGTGCAAACAGAGAAATAACTCGATATTGACAGGATGCAGTGGCTCAAGTAAGTCATCTAGATAAAAATCGTCTGACAAGGTTAAACCAGCAATCAAATTTTTTTGCTAATTAATTATAAAATCGAGGAGATTATAATGATTTCTTCAAATTTCTTCAGTTGATCTTACGATCTTAGATCAAAGTAAAAACGTATTTGATATCATTTTCTTTCAGTTTAAAAAATTCAAATATCATGGCGCAGTGCCTAAAACAATTCTAAAAATTTTAAAAACAGTAAAATTGGAAAAATTTTAATGTTACCTTCAATATATATTGGTGGTCCAAAGTACATGCATTACCAAGATGCAATGTCAATAATACGAAAATTTGCAAGACCTGATTTATTCATTACTATTACTTAAATGTTCAGAATTAACCATTTTTGTATAATAATTGTCTTGGAAAACACCATAAGCATACAGGTTTAAATCAAAACCAACAACATTATGAGGTTTGTACACGAAAACAATTTTCTCATGAACCACCAGTACACTCATTATTTCTCCAAAAATAGGACTGTTATCAAAAATTTCTGCAATGATCGTAGTGCCGGGATTGTAATTGACATCGTTAATTGTAACATTCGTTACACAACATTTATTAATGGAATCGGGAAAAAAAATATCGGCTGCATTATCGTACAGTGTTGCCATATTTATCGTTTATTCTTTTGTAAGTAGTGAAAGCGAATTTCAATAATTTTAATTGACACCTTATTCCAATAGTTATTAAAATATTTTTATGTGAACTACTAGCATTTGTAATGTCTTCTGTCTGTACGTGCTTTGATTCAAATCTATGTCCTGAAATCGGTAAAACAGGTCCGTTTTGTAACAACAATCTACAATAGTTGGTTAATATACGAAATCTGTATGCTTATAGTGTTTTCCAAGACAACAATTATACAAAAATTGATAATTATGAAAATTTAAAACACAAAAATCCTTATTTTACTGTTAAAAAAAATTATGTTTTGTGTATAACTCCGGGTATCGCCCTTAAAAATAAATCTAGAAAACATAAATCTAATTGAAGTATTTTTAGTTAAAATAATAAAGGAACTCATTAATTGTTATTATGTAATATTAATCGTGTGAAATTTAAAAAATATGTGATCTTTTAATAAAAAGATTTTAATTAAATCTATGTAAAATACTAAATGTGAGGATATTAAATATTTATTTTATTGTATATTCTGATTTCTTTATATACATGCTCCTTGTGCCCCTTTTCTGATCAAATATATAAATAAATATATGCCTACAGTTCACACACATCGCGCTTACACTTAGATGCATACACACAAATATAAATATATATAATGTATATCTACACTTCTACAACAGAGTTGTTCCGTTCCTCGAGATTCTGAAGGAACGCTCCGCGATACTCGAGATTCTCCGGGAACGCGCTGGCAGTACTCGGCTATTTGAGGGAACGCTCCGCGATACTCGAGATTCTCGGGGAACGCGCTGGTGGTACTCGAGTTTTTGAGGTAACACAAAGTGTTCCCTGACATTTTGAAGGAAAGTGATTTTCCGTGTACTGTTGTGAGTATGGATACTATAAGATACTAATATTCGATGAGGTTAGCGTTTGGACCAACAATAAGTTGCTCAAAATAAATATTACGGCATTCTAATCCTCACTCTGCCAATAGATCTAAACTGATCTTGTGATTATGTACAGACACTACATATTCATATAAACAAAAAATTGATTTTGATGAAAAAATCTTTTAAACACTGTAGTAAATTCTGAAACAGCATTTGTGGCATAGTTAAAATTTAATAAAATAAACAGTTCTGGAAAAAAATTAACTACGTCAATATTCCTGAATAGAATCGTATTGTTTCAACAAGAAAAACGTGAGTAAAACGAAAACAAGTCCAAAGTAACATGACAATAGGACGATTAACGATAGTATCTCCTAAAGATTCTAAACGTTTTTTTAAAAACAATTTTAAATTGTTTAAGTAGAGCAGAATCGTTCAAAATGTTTAAGACAGGTATGAGTATGAATTATACTACTCATAAACATGCTTCTACTAGCTGAAGTTTGGTTAAACAAGATTAGTAAATTCAAAAAAAATTTGAGGAGGCTTGGAACGTTATGCTTTTAAACCAGTCAAAAAATTTTTTGCTTGAGGTTTGATGTCTGAAGATGTATGTGAGGAAAATAGTATAGGATGAACTTAAAAAATTTTGTATTGAAGATTTCAAAGAAAATAGATAAAATGTATTGGTATCTTATTGTGAAGAGATTTTTAATTTTGAACAAAAATCATGTAAAAATTACGGATTCACAGAACCACATGGAACAATAAATTTTAAAAAAATTGATGAAAGCTCAATTATTATGGATATTAAAAAAATTATAAAGATATATTGGTCAATCAAAAATATACAAAAAAAAATTTTTGTCGATATAGTTAACTGTCAAACGAAATATGTATGTAATTGATGTTCCAGGTGATTCTGGAAACACATTTTCATACAGAACGTTAATTTTCGATTTTTTGTCGATGGGACGGTGCTCCAATGATTCGAATTTTTTTTTTTTTTAATTTTAGTCACACCATTGAATGATTTATGTCATACTCATGTACCATTTGGTGGTAAAATATTTATTTTAACCTGTCTTTTCAGACAAATCCTTTGAATAATATAACATGGATGTAGCAGGTCTATTATTGATGAAATGATAAAGTATTCTTTTCTTTAAGAAAAATTGAAAATTTTAGAAATAATACCGAATATATGCGTTCTATACATGAAAAGTTTTTATCCATATTATAAAAAATTGGAAATAATACAATAAAGTCATTCAAAAATTCCCGAAGAATCAAAAAGTGATAACATTTATAAGGAAATTCATGGTGACTGTATAAAAACATACCACAACAAAGTTCTTCGAACTAATCGTACCGAACCTTCGTATGTTTTAAATAACAAAATTTTAAGCTTGATTAAAGATATAAAACATCCACATTATGGTAAAGATTATGCAGACTATAAAGGTAGCAGTCGCACTGATAATAATATAGATATCAATTCCATAATAAAAACTTAAAATAACATACACAAATTTTTACCACGACATAATTAAAAATTCAAAGTACATGAAATTGTTCTGTTCACGAGAAATTTTAGCATACTTAGTGGCTAATGTAATGGCAAAAGATTACGTATTATAAAATTATTTAAAATTGTTTAGAAGCAGAAATAATAACAGGAGATAAATTGGGTAACAAAGAATTTATACTAAGGATAACTTTAAACATTAGTAATACTCGATATTTGCCTTTCATAATATATAGAAAACAGTATTCATTTGTTTAAGCTTTTTCATTACTCTTCATAAATCACAGGGCTAGAGTCTTAAAAAATTAGGGTTTTACTACAAAAAACCCTTTCCTTCTTATGGTTTATTATATGTATTATTGTCAAGATATAAAAATCCTGAAAAAATATTTATGCAAAATGATTCAGAGAAATAATTAAATATTAAAAAGATTGTATGGGAAGAAACTCTTAATCGTAAATAAATATTTTTGGTTGTAAAATTTTGTTTATTATAATTGTATCTATCTTTTAATGAGGTGACTAATTTTAAATACATGAAAAGTATTATAAAAATTAAAGTTTAGAAAATTTCAATATCAAATTTTTCCAAATAAAATTCTTTTCGTATAATTGAAAACCTAATTATTATATCATAGCAGTCGCCTGGGTATTAGAATTCCGAAACGTCACGTGATCTCTCCGTATAGACCTCTGCCATAGGTTTGTTCGAGAGGTCACGTGACGTTTTGGAATCCTAATAATAAGGAGTTTCCCTTCTATATAAATCTTATTTGATATTATTATAAAATAGATCAATTTTATATCATAATAAATAATAAAGCGGTGTTCAAATTAGAATTTAAAAATTCAATATGACAAAAAACTTTTCTAACGGAAAATAAAATATGAAAACGGCCATCTGATGACAGAAACATTTTCAGAATTTTTTTTTTTCAATATCAGTCATATTTCTATTTCATAACTATAAAATTATGCCTTCTTTTTCCAGGATATGTTGAAACCTAGTCATTAAAAGAGGTATGTTTGATAAGTGTGATTTGCAACTGTAACGTACGATAGCATATAGCTATACGTCCATCCACCCTTCCCTAGCCGAGGGCCCTCTCGGACGGGGCAGTATATGATAGGCAAGGGGAGAGGGAGTCAGAAGAAGGAATAGAGACTAGACCCGACGCTCGAGAGAAGCAGACGTATCCGCTCCGGCTCGCGACTCACACTTGGCTCTTCCTTCGGTCTCTAATTGAATAAAGAACTAATAACCTAACTCGCTGTGCACCTATTTCCCGATCACCATACCAAACGTTATCCCACGTAACAGTAATTTTGGTGTAAAAAGTGGGATCGGTCAAGGAATTTTTTTCAATTTTCCTTCATTGGAAGTGCACATAGCGCAGCGTCGCGAAACAAAAAGTGAGTGCAATTAAAATTAAAAAAAAAGTGCCACTTAAAATTAAAAGGCTGAAAAAGTGATTAGGTGTGAAAAGACGGTAATAGTGAGGAAAAAAAGATAAGTTAGAACAGACCAGGAACCAGGTGGAAGCGAGTCAGCGAGGTAACCTTAGGACAACCAGGGTTGCAGCTTTATCATCAGCTATCGAGAGCGGAGGAGTAGAAAAGAACATCCTGGAACACCCGTACAACAAAGAGAGGGACAAGGATCGAGGGACAGAATGCAGATTAGCGCATGTACATTCATAATCTGTACGGCAACAACCTGGTAAGTGGAAATATATTGTTACATTCTCACCCCATGAACCCCGGGAATACATGACAAAAAGGCAGTTATAGAATAGACCGAGAAACAAACCCTTATATTAATCCTGCATAAAAAACGCATAAATACATACGTATATATTATATATCAGTGGGCTTGCAGGATAAGATAATCGGCTGCACCAATAGTATTAGTACTATAAATATAACGAATAGAGACTAACGCAGCGTCGCTAATTGACAACAACCGCGAAAAAAACCTCATTCTTAAGTTATGTGATATATAGTCCCCGCATTAAAAAAAAAAATCAAAAATAAGTAGAGCAGGAAAATTTCGCTGCTAACAGCCCTAAATAATATTTAAGAAAAAAAGAAAAAGTTTGAGAGAACGTGGGCGAAACGATTAGGTGACGCATAGCATGAATACGCGGCCACCACGAGAAAAACAAAAAAAACAAGATCATAAAAATAAGAACGGAGCGCGACATCCGACCTATAAATCTAGGCACTACACTAAAAGGGAACCCTGGGTAATAAAAGAGGTCAGTCGGAAAAAGAAAACTCTTAATCTACAATAACAGGAAATAGCGACCGTACGACAAAGCACTGACTCGCATGGACAGGGCGCAGAAAATTTATTGGCCGATGACGAAATTTCAACGCATCAAATAGGCGAAACGACGAACAGGGAAAAAACACACTTGGGAATAACAGACGAAGTTAACGCGGAAGACATAAGAAGGCAGGAATATTCATGAAAAGTGTACAGGGACTTCTCCCACGGAAATCAAAAAACAAAGTCCCCACAGCACTCGAAAACGAATATAACAGCGGCGTAACACACACAATTAGACAACTCATTGACCCCGATAACAGGAATACAATAGGGATACTCTTAGACGATCAAACTCTCGATGAAGAGGAGGACGTATGGGCTGATATAACGAGCACACTGTCGAAGGCGAAGATGCGAGACCTGCAATTATTGATGAAGAGGTCAACCGCACAGACGACGTTTGAAACTAGATAATAGGTTACGAGAGACCTGGTGACCTCGGCACAAACAATACAAGACGGACCATCAAATAGGACCGAAATGATGACGCAGGGGGAAAATAGCCGCGATCCACGAATAGGGACTGCTACGCAATACAGAGAGGGGCTACGGGGGATACCGACTACTGCGTCACATAGAGAGGTCAGATTCGACGAGGCATCGATAGCACGAAACGGATACAACAGGGACTTAAACTATGAGAATGAAGACAAGGACGGATATTAAGGATATTACACGACGATAGACACTTAAGACCGACAGCCCCACTGCACCCCCAATCTCGAGAAGACAATAACCAAGAGAGAGAGCATAACTCTACTTGGCGATATAACGTATACAATTCGGCCCGCTCTCCCTCCTCGAAAGTGTGGCCGATCGCAAGACCACAGCAGAACGCACTAACATCACTTAGCCATTTATCAGGAATGATACCTTCGTTTAACGGAGATCCGATAAAACTACCACTTTTTAAGAAAATGGTGAGAACAGTGGGTCAAAGCATAGGGCCCGACTACGAAAAATTTTTTCTGGGGACACTCGTTAATAAATTGCAGGGACGAGCAGCGGCCCAATTTGCCACATGCATAACGCAATACGACACAATAGTAGCCTTCCTATACGAGCTGGCAGAAACATATGAATGTTTGGAGCAAGTAGACACACAAACCTTAAGGTTATTGGACAGTACGAACATGAAAGCGTCGAAAACTATACACTTAGGGAACAGGAATTACACAATAGAATAATGATGACGTACGATGCAAACCCAGACTTGACAAGGGAGGGGAAGCACAGAAATAAAATAATTATGGAGAAAGAGACAATAAAACATCTCATAAATGGACTACATCGCCCGCTCGATTGAAAAGTACTGAGCACCAACCCGAGATCGCTACGAAAAGCCTTAGTAACGGCACAGAGAATTGAAATCGAGTACAGACTCCGCGATCTGGTGCATCCAAGAAACAGGGCACACGTACGACTTGCAGAACGCGTGCGGCTTGCTGGAAACGACAATTTGGCATACCCCTTGGCAACCGAGACAATAGGAGAGGATAACCGCTTAAGAAAATATAAGATATGTCTGTACTGTAACATAAACGGTATACACCAAACGAGGGACAGCTACAAGTTTGTATCAGACACTAAAAACGGAAAAATGAACTCCTTAGATAAGAGAACACAGATAACACAAGCCTACGCCCAAGCAGTACTACAGGACGGCTGCATACACTGTGGTCTTAGAAATCACAACGTTAAACAGTGCCGAAATCTCCAAAACGATATAAGAGAAGATCAAGACAAGAAGGCGCAGAGAAGAAACGGGGAAGCCCGGCGCTCACGCTATGAAAACAACATAGGAGCTAACCCGATACATCAAAATTACAGAAATGGACTGGATACTAATTATAATAATAACAGCAGAACATACAAGAGAAGCAATGGTAGACAAGACAGGAACTATAATAGATATCAGGGATACAGCTGAGACTACGGGGGGACCAACAACTATGACAGCACGTACAGGGGCAACAACACACTGAATAGAAACAACGGTTATTCAAAAAACTATAAAAATAACTATTATAGCGGTTACAACGTGAGTAACACTAATGACTACGGCAATCAACGAAATCACAACCAAGATAAAAACCCGCCGTATTACAGAGACGAGCCCAACAATAGAGGAAGCGACCCTCGCCCGAAGCATTTAAACTCCCAGGACGCTCGTTGTGCTCCCCAAGAGTCGAGCAAGTCAAGAAAGTAGAGAAAGAGAGAGAAGAAACTCTGCAGAGGGAGAATAGAGCGGCTGAAAGAGACCGGCCGCAGCCAGTGGGGTCATATGATGCAAGCCTTGGAGGAAAATATGTCAAAAAACAAGACATGAAGGAGCAGAAAAGGAGAACGAAGAAAAAATGTCACTAAATGCAGAGCTCCAAAATAGCTGCAAATAGAAATTATAAGAACCTTATTGATTTACAACCTATTACTAACAGCCCAGGGCTTGAAAATAAAGCGTGCAATAATGAGACAAATAAGCCGCTCCAAGCATTAAAGATTAATACGAGTCGGGTAGGACATACGCCACCCTTAGTATGCCTAGAGAGCCCACTACTAAAAAACAAGAGCGTGGAATTTTACGCGGTTACAGGTGCTGAAGTATCCATTACAAAAATGAGTAGCCTCAAAAAAGGCTCACATATAAATTAAATTATAACGAGAATGTGTCGATAATCGGCAAGCCACCCAAAGCAGGGTGCACGTCTGGAACGGTAAAATTGTCACTAACTAAGCTTACATGCACGCTGCATATTGTCCATAACGACTTCCCGATACAGAAAAAAGGATTGATTGGATGGGACAGAGGGGGGAGGGGGGCATACCGGGCAGAGTAAAAGTAAATGCTTGTAAAAAGCATATAATAAGAGTAATCACAATTTAAAACACTATTACATAGTCTGATAACTCCCACTTATTAATTGATCTGTTAAAATGCCATTTTTAATTGTACAATAAGTTATTTTATTAGTTAAGTAAATAGTAGAAATTTGGCCCAGTCTGCCCCCCTAGGGGGTACACTTGGCTAAGGTGCGGGGCGTACCGAGCCCTAGGAATTCGACGTATATCTGTACACATATATATGTGGATATATTATATGATGTTGCGGGATGGACAATCTGAATCTGTTTATTTGTACACTAAAGCACACGTGAATAAATAATTCATTTAGGTGACAATATTTCTTTTCCTCTTGATTCTAATTTTCCATGATACAACAGCAATCCCCGTCTCCACCTTCTTAAAATTAAACAATAAATATTTATAATGCTGTACTTGTATCTATATAGACTATAAAATCGATATTTATTTTTTTTTGTCACCGAAGTATCAAAAAAGTAGTCCTTTTTTTAAAATCATACAAATAAAATTCGTACAAGTTGATTATTAATCATTAATATTAAATTAAATCACCAAAATTTTTTTGGAAAAAGCACTTAGAATTTAAAAATACTCCATAATCATTAAGCGCCAGTCATAAACAAGAATAAAATAATGTCTCTTCTGAGTAGGATTTGAACCAACAACCTCCTTCGACGATTGCTCTGACAATTGAGCTAACGGAGGAGACGATACGGTCACTTGCTGTAAGTCTTTATTAATTTAATGCTACTAGTAAGTATTTTTTATTACGACTCGCGGAAAAAAATGAGGTTTGTTGTATTGTAGCTGCGTTATAGTGGTGAGATACACAGCATAAACAGAGCCGTTGATTGGTCTGCAAGAGTGTGTGCTGAGCGGCGGGGGCTTCGTGTACCCCGCCACCTGCGGCCATGAATGCCCCACATTTTTATTTTTTCATTTAACAACAGTGACTTTTTATTGGAGTTGAAAAAAAAAATAAAAATGCATTAAAAGTTAAGACTTTGAACTCTCGATTAAGCAGATTTTTTAATCAATTTAATTGTTTCTTCATCTTTTTCTTGACGTTTCAAAAATGGTGCGGCATGGAAACGTTAACCTCCAAATTTGTATGTTTTTTTTCTAAAAAAACTACGTAACTTTTTAAAACTTTTTTGTACCCTGCAAATACCTTATGTTTACTGTTTTTCATAAAAATAAAGCAGTAGTTAAAAGTGATACAATGTTTAAAAAATTAGGTGGCCCCTTCTACCCGACTGGCTTGATATACCCCGCCTTCCCCTACTAAAGGAATACGACAGCGACATATGCGCAAAAAATAATGTTTTAGTATTACGTGGCACCAAGATACCTCTGCTAGAGCCAGAGGCGTTCGAAATCCGCGCAAAATCGAAACAAATAATCTTCGCGCATGTAAAAGATAAGTATGAAAATATTTTAGTTGGATGGATACCTCTGTAAAAATCGAATGAAGGCATTTTATTCGGTAACTTTATAGCAAACAACAACAACGGCAAAGTGTACGCCGAATGCATTAATATTACTGACAGACCAATAAAAATACCCGTGCCAAGCGTAGAATTGCTAGAATGTGAGATAAGTCACGGGGCGGAGCCGTACAGCGTTGATAAGGACGACGCCAAAGGCTTACATGGGGCTATGATAAGATTATTCAATTAGAACGAAATGAATGAAAACCGTAGTAAAACCAAAAATACGACAAGCTGGAAAATAGACGTTTTTTAATAAATGAAGAAGCAAGGATAGAAGAAATATGAAGACTAGCAGACACGACTAGTTGTAACGGAGAAGAATTACGACATGTGCGTGAATTAATACAATTCGACCATTTTGTGTTTGGCCTCGACGGAGAGCCTCTAAAAGCGAGGAACGTGTTAAAACACAAGATACTGACAATAACTGAAAAACTAATAGCAGAAAAAAGAATTAGATATCCAGCAGCACTGAGACAGCAGATGACCGTAGAACTGGAAAAATTAGGAAACCAAGGCATAATTGAGCCATCTACATCATCATATAACTCCAACTCATGGATAGTCCCAAAACACCCGGGGCTGAATGGAAAAAAACGTTGAAGAGTTGTGACAGATTTTAGACTGCTCAACGAAGCAACAGTTGGTTCGTGCCATTCACTACTATTTCAGAATGACATTTTAAATCACCTCGCATCCGTCTGCTACATCACCGTCGTGGATTAAAAATGGGATTTTTTCAAGTCAAAATAGACGAGAAAGACGCTCATAAAACAGCCTACTCAGGGCCAGATAAGCGCATGCCAATAGGATGTACAGATTCACCAAACACATTCGGGCGTGCAATAACATTAGCACTAGCGGATCTTCAAGGACATGAGATAGAGGTTTATATGGATGACATAATGGTGTTTGTAGAGACAATAGAAGAACATGGATGGAGGTTTATGAGGATGCTTAAACGTTTAGCAGAAATAAATTTAACAATCGAACCAAAAAAGTGCCAATTTTTGAAGCATGAGGTGAAAGTTTTAGGCCACATAGTCGGCAACGGACAAACAAAAACCAATCCCAAAAAAATTAGGTCCGTAAAAAACCATCCAAGACCTACAAACGCAAAGAAAATAAGCAATTTTTAGGTCTTACGAGATACTTCGGTCGGTTTATTAAAAATTACACAAAAATAGCACAACTAATGGCAAAACTTTTAAGAAATGGCACAGAATTTACGTGGCAGGAACCTCAACAAGAGGCATTTGACACTGTCGTTAATGCTATGTGCAGCGAGCCCGTACTCTTAGCGCCGGACATAAATGAGCCGTTCATGGTTACAACGGATGCATCAGACTACGCGATAGGCGCAATTATAAGTCAAGGGAAAATAGGCGAAGACCACCTTTGCGAATACGCATCACGTTGTCTAAAAGGTAGCGAACTTCGCTACCCAACGTACGACAAAGAACTGCTCGCCATAGTCAACGCAAAGGAGCACTTCAGACCATACCTATACGGACAGAAATTGACAGTGGTTACCGGTCACGAGCCTCTGAAACATTTCCATACATCGATAAAACTGGACCTGTGATTTACGAGACTGAAAGCAGAATGACGTGGATAAAAATTTGACATTGTCTATAGGCCTGGAAGAATTAATAAAGCACCTGACGCATTGTCGCGCAACCCGACCCTAAAAGAAAGAGAGAAAAACCCCAAATTACCGCGCAGGGATTATAAGATCTCGCAGAAGAACAGGAAAAAGAGGGATTTGGTGACACAAACGCTCCACCAGCGAGGATATACAAGACTCGCACAAGACAGGAGAAAAATTTTTTAAGAAAAAACAGGAAAAAGCAAATAGAAATTTCCGATTTCGACAAGTCAGCCAAGAAGGTAAAGAAAAAGAAGCGCCGGAGAAATAGCAATTCAAGCGAATATATGCCAAGCAACGACAGTGACGCAGACTCGGAGTCGGAATGGCTGGAGACAGAATCACAAAGAAATAAGACACTAAAAGTAGGCAAAGCCACAAAAAAAAATGAACCACGGAAACTAAGCTGCAAATAAAAAGGATAGGAGGAAATGCAGCCAACTGCAGCAAGCGACAATGACGAAGAAATTCTATCGCAAGGGCCAATTAATGAAAAACTTGCATACATACGGAACGAGAAAAATATGCAGAAATAAGTAAAGCTCACAAGTTCGCCTTTCCTCAAAAAAGACGAAGCACAAAATTTACAACGTAAGACTCGTAAACGCCAGCCAGATGCACTACATAGAAAACTCGCAGAATTCTTCATTACACCCGAACCATAAGATAAGTCGAAGGAAATAATAATAGCACACTGCGACACACAGTGAGGCAATTCGTGCTTGGCTGTAAATCTTGTTAAACCAAGAAACTCGTTCGGGTAAAAACGAAACAGGCCATGCTAATCACGGACACTCTGAGTAGGCCCTTTGAAAAAATACCCATCGATTTCTGCGGACCTGTAAATAAACCCTTAGACCACGGAAACACCCATATAATGACTATTGAAGACTGGCTGACAAAATATATCGTCCCTGCACCAGTACAGAGAGCAACGGCCAGAGAAACAATTAGAGCGCTCACGAACAAATTTATAGCATACTTCGGCGCACCAGAGAAGCTATTGTCAGACAGAGGAACACACTTTATGAATAAATCAATGGAGAAATTCGCTTGACTGTTTAAAATCGACAAAATTGGAAGCACATCATTTCATCAGCAAAGTAACGGCACTATTGAGAGGATGCACATCGCACCCTGTGAGTATCAAAAAGCGTATACCGATAAAAATGACAAATGGGATGACCTTTTACCCCTATGTGCCCTTGAATATAATACGTCAGAGCATAGGAGTACGTATTACACGCCCTACGAACTAATTTTTGGACAAAGAGCCCGCATACCATCGAGCTTTAGACTGCAGCGAGAGGACTTAACGTATGACAAATATGTCGAACAAATCGCCGAGTTCCTAACGGAAATGCGTACCATGGCAGCCATGAAACAAGTGCAAGCTAAATTACGTTTCAAATACTTTTATGATAAAAAATTAAATACTGAGATCTTCATCGAAGAAGAGTCCATGTTTGTCCTCAAAGAACCATCTAAGGGTAAATAGGTCGCGCAATACGAAGGGCCGTACGAGATAACAAAAATTAACTGTGCCAGGAAAAATGTTAAACTACAGCAAGGAGAAGAAATAAGAGTAGTATACGTTGACAAAACAAAAAAGGCATGCATACTAAAAGCTCCACCTTAAGATGGAAATGCATAAATAATAGAGACGTAAGAGTTGCAAGACGAAAACCCTCAGGGGAAAAAGACAATACGGGACAGATACAAGAAAAAATTTTTTCATTGAAAATAATTAAAATTTGCAAACAAACGATGGGACCACACGTTCTTACCCCCATCAACGTAAGAATACACTTAAGCACGAAAATACGAGCACAACAGACGACAAAGACTTAAAACGAATTGCGGAATTTCCGATACAGGTAGGCACGTGGAACCTCTCCCCTTTTTTTATCAATTTTTCGCAGCCCTGGAACAAGCCACGAAAAATACACATCAAACCTTTTTAATAATAACATTTAACGGAAAAAAAACGTAGTATAAACCTAGAGTTTCACGATAAATTTAATGCTTATTCGGGGGCATGGGGACATAGAAGGAGTAAGAGAAAATTGATGAAAATTTTTTTCTAATAACAGCACAATGGCTGTACACCCAACATGCGGGATAAATTAATTATTGAACGGTCAATGAGTTTATATTTGGTAACCCTTAAATTGTTTGTAAGTTTACATTACCATCTTTTGCATGAAATAAGAGCAAGAAGGCGGAGCATGAATGAAAAAAAGAATGTCAAAAGACACAATGATGGAATGAAAACAAAAATCTAGTGATAATACCGCAATAATATATTAATTATAATACACATATTTTTGTAATTACGATAACGGCATTAAAAACGTAGGAACAGCATGTCACTTACACATGCAAAAAAAAAATATGAAAAAAAAAAGGTGTTGTTACATAGAAAGAAGATAAGATGAAATAAAAAAAATATGATTTAGAAAAAAAATAATAACAAGTACCAATGTGAGCAGTGGATCTCAAAGGAAGTGTTAGAGGCGAAAATAAAGATTAAAAGATAATATTAATCACTTAAATTAACAATTATTACATTGGGTAATAACGATACTGACACATATAAATTATCTTATCAATCATGCTCTCAGTTACAGTCCATTGATTACCATCTCTACAAACAATCCCCATTTCATTACCCTCAAAAATAAAAAAATTAATGGAAAAAGAAAAACGGGTTTACCATCGTTTAACCTAGAAGACCGGCAATCTTTTCGCTAATCTAGAGAAAAGAGCGAATTATAGTCCAGCAAAACCAGATCCGATAATTATCAATCTACATAATCACGGGAAGTTCTGAAAAAAAAAGTTTTTGATCGAAACATTAAACGAGACAAAGTACAATAAAAAAATGTGGAAACAGGAACACACATCATACGTACATACACGAAAGGGAAAAATATTGTTGAAAGAAGTAATAGCTGAGCAAATCTCACGAACAGAGTCAGAGCGCCCTAATCAGATGCGCCAGAGTACGATCACGAAAGGCTCACAGCAGTCATTAAGCGACACACGGTTGAAAGCAATCGATCAACTTTACGACCAGAGCAGCCAACTTCATCAAGATGCTGTCGAACAAAAGAATCGGCCTCGCAGAAGGAAGAAGTTTAATAGAAATCTTCTCTTCAGATAATACCAAACCTCGATCAACGACCAACAAAATACAACTGACCTATTAAAAAGAAAAAATATACCTTCTAACGCCCGCACAGCCTTATACACATTTTTCGTTCCTCAAATAAAAAAAAACCCCTTGAATAACTATAAGTGTCGTAAATGGACGACGGACATATTGAATGAGAGATGATCACTGGATTACTGGATTTACTGGATTTACTGGATCACTGGATTTACTGGATTATTGCGTTTCAGCAGATACAAACATGTATTACGTATGTAACACGTATGTAATACATACATACTATATATGTTGTACATCTCCTCAAGATTTACCTTATAATACACGTACTACACAAGTTAATAGAGGGGAGAATAACCTTGCATCCGTCGGAAAAAGTATTTACAGTTGTTTTTTTTGCATAAACTTATGCAAAATGATCCCCCGAAATCAAATTTGCATGTTGCCAGGCTAAAAAAATTATCCATACTTGTTTAAAAAGGTGTTTACCCATACTAAATCTGTATGTATAGGTATACTTATAGCGCATCCACAGACGCTTGATTGTCATTTAAAAATGAAGGGGTTGCAATAAAATATTATTCGGAAACACTTCGAAATTTTGATAAGAAATTCTTGACAAAAATTTGAAAACTTTGGCAACATTAAAATTTTTGGTTTTTCATATTGTTTTTTAAGGTTGAAAATGGCCGTTTTTCAATTTTTTCAGTATTAAATAATTTATATCTAAATAACTATCGATTTTAAAGAAATTTCGCAGGACACCTTTTTGATTCTGAATTGGCCAAAAATCCTAAAAAAATTATTTCAAAAAATTTTAAACAACTTATTTAATTTGTTTAAAAAAATTGTTTAAACAATTATCGACCACTTTTTAGGCCTGGCAACATGCAAATTTGATTTCGGGAGATCATTTTGCACATGTTTATGCAAAAAAAGCGACTATAAATATTTTGTCCGACAGATGCAACGTTATTTCCCCCTTTAAATACTCGTATATGACTGATACTTATCCATTACATATTTGTGTAATACATGTCCATCCCTGGGGTCTGATTCAGGTCTTGCGATATTTCGCAGTGGTTAGTATTTTGTTCGATAGTCCCTAGACTGCGGATGCGCACCACCATGATTTTTGGTTATTTCATAGGGAACTATCGCTCACGTCGAACTAAATTGCGAGATATCGCAAGACCTGAATCGGACCCCTGCTAGTTGATGTGTAAAGGATGCTGTTTTTCTGATCATTTTTTGTCTGTAAGTCATAAAAGTGGCTGCTGCTAAACAAAATTTACTGACATCTACGACAAAATATCCAGCACAAATCTTAATAGTTTAAGAGGTGAATATCGATTGTCTATTATATCGATACATATCGTGCATCACTATTCATACGAAACTCGTGTAAAGCTGTTTATAATCGTGGAGAGTCCAGTACATATATACAACTTAAGTTCATTTTTTATACTACTTAGCATTCGTCGAATTCTTTACAATGTGGCAGATATACAAGGTTCATCATTACTAACACGATCCATAACTTTAAATACTTTCTAAATTAAGTCTTCTTTATTGATATACTTTATACTCTTTCTGTACCAAAAAACAAAGCATCAAGATCATTACATAATTATTCAAGAGCTGATCATCAGTAAACCAGGTATTTTTATGATATACATTTACTCTAATGCTACTTGTATTTCGGCATAGCTATTGAATCAAATTTTTATACATTAAATATGCTTATAGATAAGTAAATAAATAAAAGATGCATGATATAAAACTTTGTCTGACATAAACCGTAAATCACAGCTAAACATAAAATTCTTAATTAAACGGGCCTCTCGAAAAAGAGTTCAATTATTCTGTTTTATCTAAATACTTAGTCCAAGCCGAAGTAGATTTCCACGCTAAATTTGTAAACCCGTTTGTCTCGGAAAAATGTTCGAGACCGACGAGACTCTCGGTGGTCTCGGGATTTTCCGATACTTCGAAACGATACCGAGACGAGACGAGACTTTCCCCAGTCTCGTCTTGCCTAGTCTCGTCTCGCTCGTTTTTGGACCGATATTGTATCGTCTCATCTCGAAGCCGGTATCGCACAGGCCGAGTATGTATGTATGTATGTATGTATGTATGCAAGTATGTGTGTGTGTGTATGTGTGTGTGTGTATGTCATTACACATCATGCACTCTTCAGTGGAGTAATATCTATTAAGTAGAAACACGTATAAAAACTAAATAGTATTTTTAATATCTTTGATAATATTTTTTTCTTTCCTTGTCAAGAGCATGCTTTGATGAATGACTCTAAAATCTTATATAATACTTCTTTTTTTTCTGACAGTGCAGTTCAGGTCTTGAAATTATTACATACGCAAAGACTAAGTGAAAAGAAGAAATATTCACTGTTTATGTTGTTTAGATGGCCCTTGCATACATACGAGGAAAAGCGCACTTGCATTTTTTCTTGAAGCTGACTTGAGCAAAGCTTCATATGAAATACTTGTTGAGGACTTTTATGCAAGGAACTGCAAGATTTATCCTTGTTACGAAAGAATCCATGAAGCAATGATGGACTGCATTCCTGCAGATATTCTGTACACAGAAGCAGAAGCAAGAGTACCTCTCCATTGCATGTTGAATAAAAGTGTCGAACGAATATGTGAGGTAGTTGCGTTAGATTGAAGTACAAAATGATTAGAGAATCTCGTACTATCAGCAACTCTAGGTTGTAATAGTTCTTCCAGTCACCTAAATGCACAGCAGAAATGTGACGATCCCGATAACGACTCTCCTGATGCACAACAATCATTGTTTGTAACCTCTTTATTACTGAGCAAGTTAGAATCTCTTACAAGTAGTAAAAATTGGAGTAATCCTACTCCCCAGTCTTACAGATTCTGTAGACCTTTGCGGCTCGCTGTCAAGAAAGAAAACGACGATACAACGCTATTAGAATATACCAGGTTATGTAGAGAGATAAATAATCTTACCATTCATAGTTTTGAAATGTCTAATGGTAATCAAGTACAAGTTTCATTTAAAGTAACAACTACGTTATTTGATGGCAAATACGTTAATTGTATACTCATAAACCGAGCAACGCAAAGGTGTCCATTATGTTTTGTTATGATGAATGACTTCCATAACAAGAATATAGATTTCCAAATCAAAGAAACTGAAATTTTTCGTCTGACTTTAGGATTGTCTCCTTTGCATTGTATATTAAAAGTTTTCAAACATTTTTTACAAATGGCTTATGAAAAGACATCCGAATCCTGGACCTCGAGTAAATCAGGTTTAAAATATATTACATACTGAAAAAGTGCTGATTACTTAATGTATTCTACTAAGTGCATCATCAAGTTCTTGAAAAAACACTTAAGAAGTTTCATAAGTTTGTTAATATTATTCAAAACTGTAAGAGCTCACTAAGATTCGGAAAACTCGTTTCGGAGTCTTGTTTACAATTGAATAAAATTCGTTTTCTAAAATTATATTGGATCCTTTCGGAAAACTGAAAGCATAATTTTTTTTATTAGCTTACTGTTGATTCCATTGTTTACTGTACAGTATTTTAGTTTGTAAAGAAGTAACAGTCAATAGCCTTAATTTCTGAATTTTTAAATAAAGTAATAATAATTACTTGTACAATATTTTAAGTTTTTAAATATGATATGATGCGTGATGCACCTACAAGAATTCAATGATTTTTTTCATATAGCCAGCCTAATGAATAAACTTTTATCCAAATCTTATATAACAATAATTATACTTGCAGATGCGTTCGAAAAAGAGAAGAAAAATGTGCAGAAGGAGTTATTTAAGAAATTCAGTGTTCGAGTGGATCAGGTTAAGCAGGGTAAAGGGACTTCAAACACAGGGAACTTGGCAAGAAGATGCTTCGATGACCCAAAAACGTTTGTAAAAGCTTTGGGAATCAACCAGGACTTAGTGAATAAAATGACAATTATTATAGCTTCATTTAGATGCGGTAAAGAGCTAAATTTGAAAAAAATAAGTTAATTGTGTACGGAAACCTACTGGCTTTACTTCGAACTCTATCCATGGGTAAAGCTCAGTCCTACAAAACACAAATTATTGTTGCACGGATGTCAGATAGCTGAGTTCTTTCCCATACCTATGATTTTCTACTCTGAGGACGCCAGTGAGGCATGGCATAGACTACACAGACTGAACATGATGAATCATGCACGGCAGACCAGCAGATGAGAATGGCTTACAGATGTTTTCAATCGAGCTGTATATCTAAGCGATCCACTTCTATCGCTATTAAATATTAATGAACGCAGGAAAAAAAGGAATGTAAAAAACTAGTTACTAAAGAAATGGAAAAATACGTGAAGTAAAGTGAAAAGATACGATTATATTCGTGAAAAAAATCTGGTAAAATTTACCAAATTTCTCATTAAAAAATTGTATATGTGTTGATCGCATCAACAATAAGTTTTATTTAGTACCTAGAATAAAAGATCAAACAGCTAGATCATTAAGATTTCTCTATAAAATACAAGCCTCAAATGAAGATTGTTGAATAGAAATCCATTAATAACATTTATTAATTATAGCTTGTAACATTTATACGTACGTAAGTAAGTATGTAATACTGTGTAAATATATCTGAACTAATGCATAGATAAGAATAGAGTTAAATGTTTCTTCATAATATAAGCCAAAATGTCTATTAAAATCTGACATAAACTGTTGTAATTGTACTAACTTAAATACTATATATTACAAAAAAGCCCAAATTACTGTTTTATAAAACT
>JAPYYV010004161.1:0-17070 GCA_030522625.1 Copidosoma aretas
CGGCATACCAGCCGTGATCCAGGGACTTTGCCGGATAACGGGCATGCTCCGTTGCCCGCCGTCACCGCGAGGAGGTGCCCTGGATGCAGACGCACGGGAAGTGTACTGAAATAAATCTGGAAAATCCAGAAATTTAATTGCATATGAACATGCCGTAATTCAACGTAATGTATAACGTATGTATAATATATAATTCAACAATCGGCAACGCCAGTGGCGCGAGCCACGTATGAACCGTTCGGTTAGAGACACCGACTTCTGGTAGTGCTGTAAAATAGCGCCGTGCCCGATAAGTGGACCGACTCATAAGACCGAGAAGTTCATCTGGCGCGGCGGCGCAAAGTGCCTTGTAACATGGGATCATATTGGACGGAAATTCAAGTTGCCATAGATAAGTACTCGAGATGCGTTTGAATACTTGAAAAATTAGCGATGATACAATTCTGCGAGCTACCATCCCTTTTTCAGGCTTGTGCCTTGCTACAAAACTCGTTGGCTCGACGAGTTCCCCGACGCGCATTGTTTACCAGGCGCACTAGTCTTCCGGCTTGAGACGGTTCGTCGAGCATGCGACGGGCTCGGCTCGTCGACTCTTATGAATTTTTACACTCATTACAACCATTTGGTTATTGTATTAAAGGATTATGACGTTTCCGAGCCAAAGGGTTTGTGGTACCAACGAATATAGCGAATTCCAGGGTTTTTTGAAGTTATGTCAAAAGCCTGACGTGCTGGGGTGAAATTGACCTCGGATTTGGATTTAGCGACCCCGAAAACATATAGTATACATAGTCAGACTCCTAGGCTGGAAATTTTTTTTTTATATGGTCTTAGTGGATGTTAAAGTGTTTTTTGAGGTTATGTCAAAAACCTGACGTGCTGGGGTGAAATTTACCTTGGATTTGGATTCAGCGACCCCAAAAACATATGGTATACATATTTAGACTCCCAGACTGGAAAAAAATTTTTTATATGGTTTTAGTGGATGTTAAAGAGTTTTTTAAGGTTATGTCAAAAACCTGACGTGTTGGGGTGAAATTGACTTCGGAATCAGATTCAGCGACCCCAAAAACATATGGTAAACATTGTCAGACCCCCAGACAAGAATTTTTGTTTTTGTGTGGCTGTGTAATTAATAAGTCATCACCTCAACAATAATTTAATTTAATCTTTTTCAATAAAATGATGGGTCACGTGATGAAGCCTGTTTATTCATCGTGTGATTGGTTGAGACTGGTCGAGTGCTGGTTATTTACAATAAAATATTTCAAAAAATGAATAAAAAGTTATTTTGTATCGGTAAGTTGATAATTACTTAAATGTTAAGTGTTATCAGAAATCTATAATTATTGTATTTTATTATAAAAAAATAATCAAAATACGTTGTTTATAAAATGTAAGTGGTTGGCGCGTGGAGCGCGCAGGGGGCGCAGCATTATAGTATTAATAAATCCGTGTTAAATCCGTTAAAATGATATTATTTATGATGAAATAATCAAGATTAATATGGGAATCTACGGGAATTCTTTATTATGGGCTCGATTATCTTATAATTCTGTGGATCTAATTAAGCAACTTATGTAATTAAAAGTACAATAAAAACATTTGAACTACCTTCGTAACAGTTTACTATGACAGTAATAGCTAACTTTGTTGCAAATTTTTAAACCAAGTAGTTTGCATCAAGTACGATTACTTTTTGATCTGCGTGTGAATCTTCGAGAATACCGATTTATTCTTGAATGAGCATAATAAATTATTGTTGTATCTATTGTTTTGCGACAAAATGAATGCAAAAGTTTAGTTCTCTCCGAATTAGATAAAGCAGCTTTGTAAAAGTTATTGAATTCATTAATTTATTAAAATCAATTAATGAATTAAAATTCATTCATTCATTAACTAGTTCATAATCATTAAATTCATAATAGTTAGTAATAATTGAGTAAGTTATGTTCAACAATTCTCACCTGATAATAATATTTTATTTAACACTGTTATAACTGTATGGTATTTAAAGTGTTACCAACGATGATATTTATTACTAAGTATGAATCCAACACTACATTTATCAATAGTTCATTCAATCTTAGAGCTTTGAGATTTAGTCTACAGCCCTTGAGTTAAACATCTTTGGTTGCCCTATTTGAATCACCCGCCGGTACGGTAACTGATCAAATAGCTGCAGTCGATAACACTGTACACTAACTTACTCATTACCCATTCAGTTCAACAGTGAACAGCTAAGTAGCCCCGCCCACTGCGCTGCCGAGTGCCCGCCCCTTCAGTCTACGCACTCTGTGATTGGATGGATTCATCGTTTTTTAAGTTAACAATATTTCGGAAAGTATGCATCGAATCAAAATTTTGTAACGAGCTTTTCGACAGCTTTTAATGAGCTTAATCTGTTAGTTTGGTTGTCCGGGATGGAATACGGAATACCCTGTAGATTTGTAAATTGAATTATTTCAATTATGTGAAGATTTTTAAAACATTCCCCCACAATAACTATGTCTTTTGTGACTTTGCTTTTTTTTTGTTTCTCCTGGGAATTTGTAAGATTCAATAATCGATGTATCCTTGTCAAAATTCTTTCAGATTTGGCTTTCGATTCCTATACTCCTTTTTTTTGTGTTCCGTGCAACATCGCTCATTGTTGTTTCCTGACAAATTTTTGAAATGATTTTTTCATGATTTATTTACTTATTAATACCAATTATTGTCAGTTTAAATTTTTGATAGCTTTTGAAAAATCATTCTAATTTTTACTTCCCGACACTGCTTGGTTTTTCATTGGCTTTTTTGATTGTTTTATCTTTGATAATGTCTTTATCTTTTTTTTTATTATAACTCTAATTTTTGTACTCTCTTTCTCTTATTTTTGACGATTTTTCTAGTTTCCCTGTAATCTCTCTTATTGGTCTAATTATTTTGAAGTGCTGTTCATCAACTCTTTACTAATTCTCTTGTCTTAATTTTATTGTTAGACGTCCCTCTGATTACTGTATAATTACAATATTATAAGTCTATCATATACTTTGTGTGTATAAAACAGACGTTCATGTACAGTTTCAACGTTTTAAACGTATAATTCTTACATATAGTAGTTATTATACACCAAATCGATACAAATATGATTTTAAAAGTAGTAAGCAGTGTTCAAGGTTTTTCGAGCGTAATAAAATGCCGTTTTCCAAAATTACTGGTAAAGTTATTTCTCGATATTCAATAACAAAGATGTCTATACAAATAAATGAGATATTTTAGAACTTTAAACTAATTATTTTTTAATGTTTAATACTGCATTATCAGATGTTGTTAAACGTAACTATAAACTGATCTATGACAAACATGATTTTTTCATCTTTATTTGATCTCAATTTTCCAAGCTTTCTTTCTTTCTTAAACGATTCTACATAAAGTTCACGAAGAAATCTTCGAAAACAGTCGATTGCTAATATTTATACAAACACATCAATAAATTCTGTGAGAATTTACAGACCATATAACTAATCGTACACGAATTTTCCATGTTAAATATTTTCGAGAATTTCTGCCTCATCTCTATGTAGAATCTTTTTAAAAGAGGGTTTGAAAAGTTAAAATCAGATAAATAACAAACCAAGAATTTCGTTTATTGTAATGAAGGTTATCTTTATAGTGAATGAAACCTGAACTTGCAGTATTTAAAGAGCATAATGGAAATGCGTTTTGACACTCGAATTACCTCTTCACTGTGTACATATCTTGTTATTATTAAATAAGAACAATTGACGAAATCAGTTATTTCTAAAATATGCCTAACATTCATGCTTACACGTCCTCAAGACTATCATTTTCGACTGTATCTCTTTTCAGTATTCATACAAAACTCTTTTTATGATCGTAATGCTATGTAAAGGCCGAAACCTTTTTTTCATGTTTTATTTTGATCGCAAAGTTTGCAAATTGATCTGCCGATTTGTTGTGATTCGAAGGTTATAACTTTTTTTTAGTCACATATTAAATTATTTTGTTGCATATCTGTCATAATCTAAAGAGTCTGAGGAATTTAAAACTAATTTGTTGTGCCAGATCAATGAAGTGATCTTTGAGTACTGGCAAGCTGAACACAACTATATGTGAAAGTGCCTAAGAATAATAATAGCAACTGTAAAGCCCTCTGCTTTAAACCTGCTAAAGATCACAAAAACTTGAATTATATCCCAGAACAAAGCTAATAATAGTAATCTTAGTATTTTTAGAGGTATATTCTAAATTTTTTTGCGGAGGGTCATAGTTTTGTATTTGATCAAGCCTAGATTGATTAATTTATTTAAATTAAAGCAACAAAGACCAAATTTTTTTTAGCATTATCGTATCATATGTAATTAAAAAATAATATCGTTAATATTATAATATCCTCATGTATATTTCAATGTTTTGTGTAAGTTATCCTTCTTATTTTATCAGCAAAACTAATTCCAACATTAGTCCTCGAAATATTTGTAACATGGATCTAAAAATATTATAAAATGACTAGGCACTTCTATATATAAATATATATATATAGATATGTATGTATTTGTAAGTAAAAATTTTTATAAAAAACAAATATTAAAAATAAATTTAATACAACCGTTAGTTTCAGTAAGAGATTTCTCAATTACAGTACGATGAAACTTGTTTCTTGGCAGTCGCTACTTTTGTAATCAAGTTACAAGTAGTATGGCCTGTTTTAATTATAGTATCATGTATAATGTTATCACAGAGTCAATGAAGCATCTATTTTATTTAGCTGGATTATTTACACGATCGTAATCTAAAGAGTTAGTACAGATGTTGAACTATTGATGTGAGTGGCAGTTGTTGTACTAATAAATTAGAATCTTATTCAAAGAATAAACGCCAATTTCTATTATTTTAATAACTGTTTTACAGTGACTTTTGTATTGGAAGTCTCGTAGCATACAGTTTTATGCCCAGATCCAGACAGACATGAATCAACTAATTATCATAAGAATTTGTTGACTATTGTATATACTAAGAAAGAATTATTTTAGAAAATAATTATTTTTCCAAATAATTTTTTACATATATTAATTATTTCCACAGTTATGATATCTTTCTTTTCTTTTTGATAGATTTTTCGGGATCCTCCATCTTACACTGTTATTTATAAAAGAGGTCCTGAGGTTATAGCTTCTCTGGATCTCTGCAGCTACAGTTTGAATATTAGGTAAGTCTTACGATAAAAGTTACTGTGCAGCATAATATAAATTTGGTGCCAAAAAAAATCTAATGATGTCAATATGCAATCAGACTACCGTTCTAGAACTGTAATTTTTATAAATTTTTTCAGGGATTCAGAGCTATTCGAGAGTAAGTCCATACTTTAGTGTCCTTCAATGGTTTAAAAGGCATTGATCTTTTAAAAAAATACTGGAAAGGAATTATTCGATTTAACTTATTCATTGAAAGCTCTTGCAAAGAGTTATTTTTACAGAATACCATTCTATAAACTCTCTTTATGATTCATTCAACACAAAGAAGTGATTACAAGTTTTTTTAGAATAAAACTCTTGCTAAGAGTTGTACATCGCGATGTCAATTATTATTAACTACATGCATAGAAAACCTAAAAGTAGTTATATTCCTAAATAAGATGTTTAAAAAAGTCATACTCGTGAATACTCTTTGAATGCATTAGACAAGAAACTCTATCAGAGATAAATGAAAATAAGAATACAATAATTGACATCCGCAAAAATTACTTTTTACTTATGAAATGAAATTTACAATATTATTATTAAGAATTGTAATGGTTAAAATAATATATGTAATGTTGTCCAGGAAACAGCGGTAAGAAGACGATTTTTCAAGCAGTAAAATATTTTCATGCTGTTTTGTGAATTTGATTCGTAAGAACGTCTAGATAATTTGTAAGCTAAACTGATCAATAAGTTTGGCATACATGCATTTTTGCATATAAAAAATAAACTTTATTAGTGCATCTGGAGAATACAATGCATTAAAAGTTAACGACCAGGAGAATATTGATCAAAATAGGTCTAGTCTGAAGGATTTCTGAAGGATTTTCGGTGTCGCTGAATATAAATTATTTCATTTCTATTGTCTCCTGGAGTTTCACGAGGATTCGTAACATAATTAGTCAAAAATCGTTGCTTGGGGGTTTCAAGAGTCGCGAGACAAGCATTTTACAATAGTGACGGTCTCTGATGTACTTGGTGCTCAGGGCAAACAGTAATCGTCTATTGGAGTTTTACGAGGATTAGTAACATAATTAGTTGAAAGTCGTTACTCAGGGGCTTTTAGGGTCATGAAACAAGAATTTTGCAACGGCAACGGTCTTCTATGTCCTAAGTGTACAGGGCAGATAGTATTTCAATCGTCTCCTGGAGTTTCAGAAGAATTCGTAACATAATTAGTCAAAAATCGTTGCTCAGGGGTTTTAAGGATCACGACACAAGCATTTTACAACAGTGACGGTCTCCGATGTACCTGGTGCTCCGGGCATACCATGTTTCTATTGTCTTCTGGGGCTTAACGGGAATCAGTAATATAATTAGCCATACATCGTTGGTCAGGGGTTATAAGGGTCGCGGAACGAGGATTTCACAACGGCAACGGTCTCAGATGTACCTGATGCATAGGGCGGATAGTATTTCCATCGTCTCCTGGAGTTTCGCGAGGATTCGTAACATAATTAGTCAAAAGTTACAAGGAAATGGCAGATCAACTTATATATTATACTACTCTTATATGGGTATCATACGAAAAAGCATTACTAGCATAATTCGATAAATTGTTTAAGGTTATTTAAAATCAAAAACTTTTAACGGTGCAAAGAGAGACGGTACGTCAAAAAAAGTGTCAAAATTCCGGCTTCAACTGAATTTTGCTTCAAAAAAATATTTAAAGGTATGATTTTACTCGTCTTGAACTCTATTTTTAGTATCTGGTTTCCTTGCGTGCTACGTTATCATATGTATCCTGTAGGCGGCGCAAAAATCGTTACAGTGGCAGTATCTAGTTGCTTACGTAAAATTTCCGTGGATGTTTCAACCATGAAAAACAAATGAGTAGTAATTTTCATGGTTTTTCGGGGGCGCTAAACACGAATTTGATACGTACTTTGCAATGAACGATTTTTTAAGCATATTTTTTAAACAAATATTGAACGAAAAAATTGCAAATCACTAACGACGTATGATTTTCATCGTTTTTGGAGGCGCTGAACACGAATACGATGTTTATTCGCGATAAACGATTGATTAAGCATATTTTTTAAACGATTCTATAACATTCCAATTTTAAATCACAAAGGACGTATGATTCTTATGGTATTCGAGGGCGCTAAGCACGAATTTGATATCTTTTTTGCAATAAACGATTGTTCAAGTAAATTGTTTAAACAAATATTAAAGAAAAATTTTTATATTACAAATGACGCATGATTTTCATGGTTTTTGGAGGCGCTAAACACTAATTCGATATTTACATTGCAATATGTAAGTTTACAACGCTTTGAACGATTCTTTTGGTCAGCGATATTTTATTTGCAATTGTACTATCTCACAATATAACGATATTGATATGCTAGCTAATGTTGATGTTAATCCCAATTAATTGAAGTATGGTTTCTCCATTTTACGCACGTATACTCGTCTTTTGGATGTTGTTTCGCACATCACCTATCAAATAAATGAAAAAAAAATAGATGTTTGTATGACATCAACTCTTCTCCCATACATTACGTTTAGCTATGTTTTTGTCACAAATCGTGATCTGAAAAAAAGGAATCAAAGTATTAAATAAAGTCTTCCAATACATGATGGTTCGATGTACTTTTCATACAAATTGTCATGTAATATCCAATTTTTCTGTACTTAGCAAAATTACATGGAAATATAAAACGTTACATTAGATTTATGTATATATGATCGTGTGGCCATGTATGACATTATTTTTATTTTTATTTTTTTAATTTGACTTATTTAAAAATACTAGATTTAATGCAACGGAAATCTTTATACTCTATAAGCAAGTTACTTTTTTCCGCGACCATTAAACCATTAAATTAAAATAAAATTGTATCGTAAATCATAATACATACTGACTTTATTAATTAAAGTATCATTCTGCGCTATTTATTATCAACTTCTCTTTTTTATCTAATGACTTGTGTTAAATACCATTTTTAATTCACAAGTAGAATTTTTCTTGAGTTCCGAATTTGTGGATGGATTTTTAAAGTTAGTTTCAAGAAATAATGCTAATGTAAGTGCAGCTACATCACTTTTATATTTAAAATACAATAAATGTAATATTATTCATCATACTTACTCTGCAGACAAATCACGAAATTTTTTTTGATAAGATTCCAAAAGATGAGTAATATATAATTTCTGAGAAAAGATAAGAGATACAGGATGCTCTCGATGAAGAATTAGATATATCAGTTGACGCTCCACTAAAGGATCCGGAAACACCAACAACGGCAATTTAGCTCGTATATTTTTCAATAACATAGATACTATAGCTAAAATTACTGGTACACTCGTGATTAGCACTAGAAAATGCAGGGATTAGAATTTCTCTCCATAAAATAATATTTGTTTTTTAGGATATTATCATAAACTACTGAATATGTGTAAAGTAATATGTGCTGTTATATCGTCCAATAAAGCAATAGATGCAGAGAAGTTTAAAAGTTACTCTCTTGGTACTGCAAGACGATATACAGATTTATGTGACTGATATTTCATGCCAACTACAATGCAGGTAGTGCCTATTCATGGTCATAAAATCGTACAAAGTTTCTTTCTGCCTATTGGGATGATGTCTGGGGAAACAAAAGAAAGTAATCACAAAATTTTGAAGTTATACCGGGAGCATTATACAAGAAAAATGTCTCGGTGCGTAAATACATGGTAATAAATTCCTTTTAACCACTACATGTTAATGTTTTATATACTTATGAAGTGTATAATGCATTACTTGCTTTAAAGATTTTTACTAGAAGTGTTATTGATGATTAAATTGATATTTTGATTTCTAACGTAATATAAAAACGTTTCTACAATCATCTTTTAGAAAATGAGTAATTTTCGAAAAACCTTTCAAAGCTGGATGATTAGAAATATTTTATTACTTGTGCTATATTTCCCATTAAATTCATCTTTATGGCGTATAACAATCAATTAGCAACCATTTAGAATGATCATTTTCATAGATAAAATTACAAGAGTACTCTGAGTTATGCACACATTTGTTTAAGGAATTTATAAATACAAATCTATGATAATTTTCAGCTTTCTTTGTATTTACAAATATGATGTATCATTTTGTGATGTTTGTTTTTTTTACTAAGAAAGATGTGAAGCATGTACAATTATTTAATTAACGTTTACGTAGAATAGTAACAGTCTTCTTGATGCATAATATTTATATAATTTCAATATAAAATAATGACTTAACTGATAATCGTATACGTACTACAGCACGGCATCAGACGAGGATATGTATAACCGTTTATATTTGAACTCAGATCTATTACTATCATCGATATAAAACATCACGAATAAAAAGTAAATAATCACCAGATATGATAAAATCATTACTTGTGAATAAAAACAGTAGAGACTTAGACAGTTTGTTGGAGAAAGGTTATTAACGAAATAAAAGTGCAATTTTTTCTACAATAATCAGGAACTTATACTCATAAAAAAAGCAATATTTTTTCAACAAATAACACATTTGTAATATACAGCTAAAAACCATTAAAATAAATGCCATCTGTATTATGTATACATATATAAACTTAGATATATTATAAGTTCCTTTAACAGAATCCTTAAACAGTCGTTTTTTGCAAAATTTATCTCAGACTTGTAATAAGCAAAGTCGAAAACTATGAAAATTGTGAATAATTTGTATTTTGCAAAAGTTTACTGTACTATTTGTTTCAACAATATGCTTAAACAATTGTTTATGGCAAAGTCAAAATGAAATTCGTGTTTGAGGCCCCCGAAAACCATGTTTACCACACAACCACAATCGTTTATTGCAAAATAAATAACACATTCGTCCCCAGCTCTCTTAAAAACTATGACAATTATACATCGTTTGTGATTCACAATTTATTTGTTTAACGATTGTTTAAAAAATATGCCAAAATAATCGTTTATTGCAAAATAAATATCAGATACGTGTTAAGCGCTCCTCAAAACCATGTTAATTTTTACTTGTTTTTCTTGGTTGAAACCTCCACGGAAATCCAACGTAAGCAACTAGATATGGACAGTGTGACGACTTTGGCGCCGCCTACCGGATACATATAATAACGTAGACAAGCAAGAAAAACGAATTCTAAAAATCGAGTACTAGACGAGTAAAGTCATACTTAAAAATAGTTTTTTGAAGCAAAATATAGTTGAAGCGGGGATTCTGACCCTTTTTTGCGTTTTATCCCAGTGTGCGGCGTTTGGCAAAAAATGTCGGATAGCTTTTTCTGTATACTTTTATGATTTCTTTTTAATGCGTACTAAATAAGAGGACAAAATTAGTGCAATACGAGAAATGTAACTAAGGTCTATCTACGAAAAGATTAGAAATACGGCCCGTGCCATTTTCATGATATCTGGATGTAAAAAAAGTTTGACATGCCTTTAGTACATCTATCCAGTTATAAAGTTATACTTAACTTTTTCCATTTTATTACAGTTTTTGATTGTTTTTAGTTTCGTGATGTTACAGTTCTGAAGGTTATTTTAGTGTCAGCTGGGGATAATTCATAATAACTATTTAAAGTATCAATAATCATCTGCTGTACTGAACTGGTTAAGAACCACTGAATCGCACGAACGTTCTTAAAAGACAAACTTTGTAACCTGTATATTCAAATTACGTCAGGAAATATGTCTATATGAACGACTTATTTTGCCATGATTGATCATGAATTCTTAAATTTAATAATAATATTTGAGATTCAGTTGACTTATTCAATTTACTTTTTCCAACAGTACGGCTATACTTATTCAATTTTTTTACTTGTGGAAAACCAATAATTATTGTAAAAAAAAAAAATTTTGAGCGAGTAGCGTTGCCATCGTCATGAAAATTCAATCTCAATATTATATTATACAGTGTTTTGGAATTAAAGTAGTTCAAGTATCAGTGCCCTTTAGAACAGACCAGTTACTAAAAGAGGACCGAATTTTTTTCCCTCACCATCAATACTTTTCTCATTAATATTTCATCACTATTAGAATATAACGATTATGGATTTACTTGTTTACTATATGACTGTTCTATAGACCGTAAATACATATCTGTCAGCATTCCATAACAGATGCTAATTTATGTTATTTCTCCACACAATGTTTTACACACTTTGCCTTGGAGTAATCATAAGTTTTGCACTAAAATTATTTAAAATGCTCATCATATTAAATTGTGATTTTGATTGGTTATAATATGTATCGGTTGGTAATTTCAAATGTTAGTAGATATCCTACCATGTGAGATGGACTAAAAATAATAATGTTTACGGGTTTCTGAGAGGAAAAAAAAACAGCGTGGCGCTAAAAAAAAAGATTTTAAGTGATGTTAGAACATAGCCTCTATTTTTAGTATTTTCTCTGTTTATTCATCGAATCAAGCTAAACAAGTTGAGAAAACATTAGAGCATGTCTACAAAATCATTACAAATGAGCCCCGTCTATTTTTCGTTTTTTTTCTCAAATGAAACCTTTAAAGTTATTTTAAAATACGCATAATATGTAACGAGAAGTATTTAAAAGTATTTATGGATTTCTGACGGGTAAAATAAAAGCTGTAAGCGAAAAAAGAGTCGTCAATAGGTATAAAAGATAGTTTTCATTTCAGATAATTGCCTGCATATCTATTTAATAAAGACTACATAAAAATGATTGTCTTTTTAGAAAATTGTTCAACGTGCTCAAATGGCAGAAAAAAATTTCTTTAGTAGCTATAGTCTATGCAGTATAGTGTATGTACGATGCGTTTGTGTGTGTTTTTGTTGATGTATAGATGTTAATGTGTGTGTAGTTGAAATACAAGATTCTATCCACAATAAGTACTGTATTAGTGAACTTATTATGTTACTGGGCCATCAGCGATTTATAATCCAATTTTTTTTACTTGCAAACTGTTCGTTTTCTTTTATTATACATACGAGTATACAGAGTGTCCAAAAAAGTACCGGGACGGCCAAATAGCTCAGAACCGACTGAGAATAGAAAAATGTCGTTTACAAAAGTAGTGGTTTTTTGACCGGAAAATTTTTGGGTGACCTTTTTTATGACCCCAAAGTTCGTTTTGACGTTCACGTGACGATCAACTTTTAGTTTTCTAATGAAAACCCCGTTTTTTTGTTTTCGTATTCGGAAGAGCATTACATTTTAAGTTAAAATACACTTTAAGTCAGGGAGTAAAAATGAGCCTAGATGGTCATGTGACGGTCACAATACTTTTTTTTATCATAGATTCGTGAGATACGCAATAAATGATTTTTTCTTTCATTCTCTTGATTGAATTTTAACCATTTCAATAGGAATTACCTTCTTTATGACCCCAAAGTCTTTTTTTATGGTTGAGACCCTTTTTACAAGTAAACTTTTTATCTATCACATGGATTCTAATGTTTCCAGCGGTAATAAAGCCTTTTTGACTCAAGTTCTTTTGAAACCAGATCAATAAGTAGGAAAATAATTTTTGTACGAGGAGCAAGTTTGAGAAAATCATTTGTGTTTCCTATTTAATCTTAGTTGACTGTATGAGTTCTTATCATGTAATGAAATAGATACTGAGAGATGGAGAAGGAGAGTTTGGTTTAATATTAATTCATAATAATAAATTATAAGGATCGTTTGACAGTAAATAAATAAAAAGCACAGAACTCGTATAAAAATGGATCATGAGAATAAAAGAACAAATCATTTATTGCGTATCTCACGAATCTATATTGAAATAAAGTATTGTGACCGTCACATGACCATCTAGGTTCATTTTTACTTCCTGACTTAAAGTGTATTTTACCGTAAAATTTAATGCTCTTTCGAATGCGAAAACAAAAAAATTGGGCTTCCATTAAAAACTAAAAGTTGACCGTCACGTGACCGTCCAAACGAACTTTGGGGTCATAAAAAAGGTCACCAAAAAAATTATCTGGTCAAAAAACCACAACTTTTGTATAAGACATTTTTTGATTCTCGGTCTCTGTTCTGAGCTATTTGGCCGTCCCGGTACTTTTTAGACACCCTGTATATATATATATATATATATATATATATATATATATTGCAAACATTTTTGGAGCTCTCACTTCTGCGGTGTGTCACATTTGACATACCACGGTCTTATTTTTATTTTTATTTTTCCAAAGAATGTAACATGTCTGAAATAGTTGTATTTAGTTAGAATCGATGTAACTTTTATGATTATTAACGATTTTTAATCATCTTAAATTAATCATGAAGAAGAATTCAGTCTCGACACTTTTCTTTACATTCACATCACGATTTTTACTTGTTACTGGAACAATCGCGAACATTGATTATCCTACTTCCATGATATAACCGTCAGCCAAAGGTTTTAATTGTACGCAAATTAAGCGCATGTAAAATACAAATAAGTTTTCATATGATATTTACATAAAATCGTATTAAGTTTATCGTTATGTTAACTCCCCTGGGGCTACTTAATGTACTACACTGTATAATAATGAAAATGAGCTCAAAGTATTTTGCTGCAAACGGAGCCTGATAAAAAAGAACAATATTTACTTGTGAATCGTTCCAATAGTGAGCTATTTTCGCTTGAATCATTATAAGTAATGTATTTAACAAGGATGTTTATGTAACAATTCATCTTGACATTAATATTTAGTATACAAATTTATTTAAAAAATCGTTACTACATTTGAATGATATTGAAATTTACAAATATTTTTTTCGATATAACATGTTTACTTGGGTTTCTGCTGAGAAGCAAATTTAACTTTGCGATCAAACACATTTCAAAAAAAATTAATTACGTGATATTTTTTACAATTACAGCAATAAATACAATCTATATTAGTACATAAATTGTATTAATAATAACGATCATAACATGTAGATACCACAAAAGATCGCCCAATCGTGCCCTTTGAAGATTTATCACGAAAAAGTCGTGATAGAAAAGTAGTCAAACTTAATGAAGCTGTTGTAATGATTCTCGATGCCAATCGGACATAAAATGCGTATAAAAAGATGAGATCATCGGCAACGAAAATTGGTCATGATATATACTTATCTTACGATAAGGTAGTCATTTTTATGCTTTTATCTTCTATAGACAAATTTGTAGATTCTAATAAAGTAGGGCACTGCTTATGAAATTTTTTGTTCATTTAAGGTGTTACTAGAAGAAAAAGAAGCATATTCTAGATTCATGAGTATAACAGACAATAAATGTGAGATACCTCTGCAATATTTACTAGAACACACTGTTCAGAGATTGTTTAGATTTCTTAGCATTGAGCCAGACAGTAATAAGGCAGTTGTTTTGCAGCTAAAGTATGGGTTCGATGAGAGCAATGTCAATGGATACCGACAAAACAGTAAAGATGACAATAAGGTCACAAATTTCGTTTTTTGCGTGTCAACTGTTCTTTTACGGCTAGTAAATAAAACGAACCACACAGTTTATTCGGAAAACCGAAAATCTTCGTCTCCTCGATTTTGTAGACCCATGATGATATTATATGAAAAAGAAACTACAGAGCTTTGTAAAGAGACTGAAGAAAACATTACGCAACAGATTAATGAATTCAACGTGATTTCTGTATGTGGCTTTCAAGTTAGTATCGAAATAAAGTTTTACAATGGTGGATGGAAAAGTTAGTAAAGTGGATCAATAATTAAATATAAATAAGGTTTCGGTAGATGCAAGAAATGTTACTGCTTAGGTATTGACATTTCCGTGTAACATAATATAAATGTTAAAGGTATTAAATAGAATTATTCATCCAAAAATTAAGACTATCAGGTAATTCTTCTGACAGCTTATTGGCACTTTGGAATTTTTTATCAACTATTTTTTAGTAAATATTGAAATGCAAAATTGTAAGCAGTTTAAAAAACAAATTTTTATTTAATTAAGGACAAATTAAATCAATAGTTATATCTGCAAAACAATTTGGTTATTTGTTGTTAACAAAAAATAATTATTTTTTTACACTAATGGTAGGTACTCAACATAAAATTATTATCAATAAAATGTTTTAATATTACGATATTACAATAATATGCATTCAAATTTCAATTATGATCGTTAAAAGTAGAGAATGAAATTGATATTTTGATTTGATATAGGTAACAATATAAATTAATATAATCATTACCCATTTACGGTTTTAATTGCATCTACAGTATTGTTTGAACATCAAACAAATGACATTTAGAAACTTTTAGTACACTGTAAATATAGTGTAATAGTTTGAAATACTATCACGAAGAAAAAACACAATTACTTATTAATAGAATGTTAGTACTTTTTTTTTATACTGCATACTTCAGTCTATAAGAAATATTAAAGACATCAAATAATTTCTAAATATTTCTTATACGTAACAAGCTTATTTTATGGCTGTGCAGATGGCAACTATTTATGATTACACCTGTAATGTATGTATAAAGTTCAGATAACTTTTGTTATGTACTAAAAAAATATGTAGAAAAATCAACGTTCTTACATAAAATAATTCTACTGATAAGATCAAATGATGCTGCTAACAAGTTATTAATTCAACTTCTCTATTCACGTAGGGTAACAACGCTTTGAATGACTCATCAAGTCAGAGATGTTTCATCTGAAGAGAGACAATATCCGAATTTAATAATGTTGAACAAATGGCAAAAGTAGATATTGATGGAAATGCTTTTAATAACGGATTTTCACCGATGCATGCGAATATTCGATTAATGAAAGTTGTTCTTTATACATCTAATAGACTACTATAACAAGTCTGGGCCGTAAGTATCAATATATTTTCAAGTGATTGTTAGTTTTTAAAAAAAACTAAATGTAATGTATTAATATATAATTCAAGTGTACATATATATATATATATATACATATATACATATATATACATATAAATATATATTCATATTATGTATATGTATAGTATATGTTTATACATTCAACGTATCGTATTTAAATAATCATTTAATAAAACATACAAGAAAAGTATGCTGTATCTGTAACATGTTTAATGATGGTTAAGAAGTATTTATAATCACTTAGAATATGTACACATTGCTATTAAAAAATGGTATATTAAGCGTATCCGTTCACATTAGTTATGTTAGTGTAACTTGATTGTGTAGCTCGTTCATATGGGAAATATTCTACAGACAAGCATTGCACTATAGTAGAAATAAATGTAATTCAATAGTTAGGTACTTACATATACTCAGTCACTTATCTTTTAAATATAATTACAACAATAATTGTACATATTTGAATACTTTTATTTTTAGTGTCTGAAGTATGAGCACTGGAAATCATATTTAAAATTACTTTTTCCGAAAAGTTTTTTGTATATCCTTTTTTTAGTTGAACAAGACATTATAGAAAGTATTATTATTTAGGTTCAGAAAAGTAAATAAAGCTGATATGTTATAAAGAAAAACAATGATCCGCAATTCTTTGAAGAAGGAATTAAAAATATTGGTTGATGCTCCAACTCAAAGTTCTGGGAATAGTGATGTGGAAATACGGCCCGAAGTTTCTTTAACAATGTGGATACCGTGGGAAAAGTAACTGGTAAGTTATTGTAATTAAATTCATTTCAATAGTTGTAGGGGTAATTATCATTGTGCAATATCGTTCGAGATCTTATTGGGCATGAAAAAAATTATACATCTCGCAAAATAAGGATAAATCTAAGTAAATGAAAAGTAGTAAATAACACAGGACCACAAAAAAAAAAAAAAGTCAGGGTACCTATAAGCGAATATACATACTATATGTATTTCGAGGTGCTGAATCCGATTCCGGTGT
>JAPYYV010004162.1:0-18109 GCA_030522625.1 Copidosoma aretas
GAGGGTTACCAAGTGCAACCTTGCTAAAATGTAGAAATTATTAAACTACTAATATGATAATGCAACACAATTTTAATCGTATTGATAAGAATTAATTTACGAAAATAAAAAATTGTATAAAATTGATACATATATCCTATACAGTATATTGTATATTTAAAATTAGAATTATTAAATTAAATGATTATTTTAAAAGAATTTTTTCGTAAATAAATTTTGTTTTAGAATTTTTTGTGGTAGGAAATCGTTAAGACAATGCAATTTCATAAAAAAATAACGTTCTTGAATAGAGAAAAAAGAAAATTGATGAGCGGGTGTGTTAAAAGTAAGTAGAACATGTGAATGAGGAAGCTTTGTGCCAATAATTTGGCAGCAGTTTTTTACTATTGTATCCAAGAAGAAGTAACATATATTTTTTTTTAATTTCTCAGATCTACTCTTTTTTTACAGCTCTTTTACGCTTTTTTTTCTTATTTTATCCATTTAACATTTACAGTTTATTAAGACAAGCTCAAATAAACGAGAAAAGCACACATAAAAAAATCAGAAAAAGGATGAGATAAGAGTGTATTTCATTAGACATTAATGAGAGCAAAAACTTTTATATTATATAAGTTTACATAAAATAATATAGGTGTCATGTCATGGGGGCATAGTGCTTTGCACTGGTCCCCATGCGAGGAGGTTAGTTTTAGTCGGTGAATCCGACACTCCCTCCGGTCCTTCAGACCGGAGAAGTCTTTAGAAGATTTCCCCTACTCGCCCCTTCAAAAAAAAAAAAAAAAAAAAAAAAAAAAAAAAAAGAAAAAAACCAAAAAAAAAAAAAAAAAAAAAAAAAAAAAATAAAAAAAAAAAAAAAAAAATTAATAAAACTCATTCGATTTAGCATGATCATTAAATCATCTACATTTAAATAACGCCGTAAAAGATGTATATTGACGAAAACTTTTTTTAGATTCTCTAGGCAGACAATTTTTTTGCTTTACTTGCAAAAAAAAAACTGTTTAAATTCCATACATAATCATTAAAATTGTAATTCGAACATTTTTAACAGCACCAATTACAATACATGCTTATCAAGCTCTGTTTCAGAAGCCAACAATACGTCCTTCATCCTTTCTCACCTCCAAAGCCTAATAATAGTCAGTAAAAAGAAAAGGATGAATCGCAAAAAAACGACGAGGGAAGGGCTTGCAAGCTGTCGTGATCTTTTTTCCTTAAGGACAAAAAAAGGCCACACGAAAGACACGTCGCATCGATTGTGTCATCTGACGCAAGGAGAGCCATAGAGCGAGGAAAAAAATGAGACAAGAGAGTCTCGGTCGTCAGGATGGCATCCTCTTTTTAAGTCCGGCGACAAGAGTACCTGATGTATACCTGCAGCAGGCAGCTCGAATTAGACGTCGCGAAAAGGCTAGCTGGTGTGAGTTATAGCTCTTGCTACAAAAGCTATGTGAGCGTGAGCAATTTTTTTTTTCTGAGGGAGCTACGGAAAAGAGGCACCAAGGAGGTGTTTCGCTCCCATCTCACTGGCTGGCTTCAAGTGTGCACTCCTCCCGCGCCTGCCTTGGTCGGCTTCTAAATAGCTGCCTTGTTATTCGTCTTTTCTTCGTTGTCCTGAAAAAGGCAGAAAAGGATGAAAAAGTGCTCAAGTGCTCAAAAGATCGCGAGAAATGTGTAAAGGGTTGAGATGAACGGCTTAAAGTTGTGAGAGGGTCAGCAACAAAAAAGTTTCATAAAGGGAGTATTTTTATTAACAATATTGACTTTAGACATTTTCCATTTCATCGACAAAAATAATCAATACCAACATTCATGTAGCTTCATTTTCTGTCCTTTGATTTCTGGAGACATATCTGACGATCGATTTTTCAAATATTTCAGTGTATATGTATGAGCCGAAATTATACCTGCACCTTCAAATATTAATAATAATGACCATAAAATATAACAATACAATGTGGAATACTTAATATTATAATGTATTCCAAATCGTCACCTTAATATGTCGTCTAAAGATAGCTGATTGCGTTTTTCATTGCAACTATCTTGAATTGGGAATTATATGGAAATTTTTTTTCAAACGACAAGCTAAATCATATAATTTTTATTTTGCTCTTGTTGATGCATTGTATTCATATGATTTTCATTACAACTTCCTTGATTTTAGTATATAGTAAAAAAATCCAAAGGGATGTAATAAAATTAACTCGGCGGGGAGCAGTCGTAGCTCAATTGGCTAAGGCACTAGTCTGAGGTACGACTGATTTAAGTGAGGTGCGGGTTCGAATCCCGGTCGAATCAACTCGGAATTTCTTTTCAGAGCTGCTTCTGGCTGGGATTTGTTCCCAAGCCTTGCGGCTAGTTCTTCACCACACGGCGACTCGGAGGTGAACTCCGTTGGCGCCTTCGGTAGGTGCGTGATTAGTTGGGGAAGTGTGTGGAGTCCAGAGGTGGAAAGAAGGGGGTAGAGAAGGGATTTATTGGGAAAGATGTGAAAAGAAGTTATGGGCAAGCGGTAAATAGGGTAAAAAAAGGTTACAGTTGTGGTTAATATCCACATCTTCTACACCAAGGTTGTAGTGGGGGCACGTTAAAATCAACCAAAATAGGTGTACGGGTAGAAAAATACTATAAAAATAAAATTAACTCGACGTTACCACTCTATGGCGGATGTCCCAAGGTGATTGACTAACTGTATCTCCACAATCTTTTTGGTGTACCAAATTATTATCAAATAACAGAATTTATCGAATATTTATACCATAATTTTACAGACAGCACCAAAAGGTGGTTCATATCTATATTAGGAACTCTTTTGAGACAGATACTAAATAAAAGGATTCGATGAGTAGAACGTGTTAAATTGATAGAAATTACAATAAATACAACTAATTTGATGCCTAGGGGTTAATACTTTTGTCATTACACCTATTGTTAAATTAATGTTGAATAGTTATATTGACTAGCAGAACATAATAAATGTGGAATTGACTTGGTTGATTACCAAATAAAGGTTCATATCGCGTATGATAAAGAAATCAAACTATTATATTGGTACACCTTTATTTTTTAAGTTAGATTATGTTACTGCTGTTTCAATAACACAGTACTTTTTTCAGAAAAGATTGCTTTCAACAGTTTTTACTTAGTATTTTAAATAATACTCTTTTTTTAACTCAAATTTGAAAGTAATCTTGTCTAAAAAAGCTATTGTATTGTTGAAATAGATGTGGAATGATGATTAAATTAGAGAAATGATGATATAGAAAAAATAATAGTCTTATTTTATCGTAAAAAAAGATAAATCATGAACCATTACTTTGAACGTAAGGCAGATACCGGATAATCTTTTTTCTAACAACCTATTGATAAGTTTTGACATTTACTGATCACACGGAAAAAAATTTGGACTACGTGTCGAATTTTTTGATAATTTACTAGATGGATCTGCGTACAGGCGTTTTACTTGTGACAAAATTAACTATTATTGTTGATCTTCAAGTCACGCAGCTTGCGACTGAATTAAAACTCTTTTTTCGCTCACCCACGACAATACATTGTGACAACCTTTACTAATATCTCCATCTCTTCACGAAAATTGGTAAACTGACCAAATAAGATTTGCTGTGATACTAAAACATATATCACCATATGAAAATACGAAGAAAATCGCGCATACAGATAAAGGATTGTTAAGGTAGATGTATATAGTGTAAAATAAGAATATGTATGTAAGAAAATTAAGTAATCAGATAAAATAGATGGCGATGACAAGTTTAGAAGCCGGTCATTTATTCATCTGTGTGCATGTGTACAATATAAAGTTTGAGAGATGCAGGAGGAGAAAAAGACAGAGAAAGAATCGTTCACTGTCAAAGGAAAAGAAAGGATTCTACAGCAGAGGGGTTGATAGAAATTAAAGGTGGTTGGATTCAAGTGTAAAAGATAAGTAGCGGCAACGCGCTTGCAAATCCCCACAAACAAAATGAAACGGATGGTGCGTATAAAATATGCACGCACACATTCATAGAGAAGAGATAAGATGAAATTGAAGAAAAAAAAAGGAAAAGTAATCCACTGCATCTGCAACTTCTCCGTTTTCTCATTGTCACCAACTGAAATGAGTATGGGAGTCGTCCTCTAATTATATAACGCGAAATTCTCCAATTTCCCTTTCTTCCCCCATGTGATAGGGACCATAACGCCCAGCCTAACTCCTTGCCTCCCCATTCCGTTACGCAACATGCAACGCGTGCTTTGTAAATGTATTATTATGATTGTATTTAGAAAAGGAATATTTTTAGTTCACAATAATAATCCACGTTGTTGTAAACGGTAACAATTTCGAATCAAAATTTATGTACGATGCCTTTTTATGAAGAAACGAAAACATACTAACAGAAGAGATTGAATTATTCCAACAATATTATATTATCATCTAATACAAATTTCTGGTTCATTTTCTGATGTATTTCATTGAAGTATTTTATTGAAGTAAACCATCATAAAAATTGAAATCGGATCCGGGGTGGACACACCTTCTGAATCTAGGATCCAAGGCTTCAACATCTACACATTATTCCATATAGCTCTTTCTCTCTTTCGCTCTCTTTGAAATTGTATATTAAACATCCGAAAGATGACGATACAAGTAAAAGTAGATTTTGAGTGAATACCCATATTCTAACAGGATCAGATGCAGACAACTTAGAACACTTTTGCAACAAGAAAAATCAATGTATTTTACAATCTGTACTTAAAAACAACTCCTGTAATCGTTTAAATCACTGTAGAGTCCGGTTTGCCTTAATAAAGAGCTGGATCTAGAATATGAACTTCAAACATGATCAAACTACGTACTCTTATTTTAATACATGTGAAATTAAAGCACAGCAAAAGACGTAAGTCTTTTCACTAACCTTCACCAAAATCTGACCAAACATATGCCTACTTTATACAGTAAATCTTAATTGCTAACTTTACCCGGTGAATTGCACATTAGTATTAAATTCAGAACTTAATCATGCAGAAATTGCATCCTTCTAACGATCCTAAAGTCATGACGTGACGCAAACCTTGATCCCTCCTCCTATCACGTATCAGGACTGTAACGCCAGTCTAGACCCCCTCCTCTTCCCGAATTTCGTTATATAATTTGTATACGACCCCCATGGAAAGCCACAGCGACGACGAAACTCAGGAGCAGAAGAAATAGGAGGAGAGTAGAAATGAAAGAGAAAGAAGGTGAAAATGGAGGGAAATGGCAATTCGCAGCAGCAACCCACTTTTCCGCGGGCTCGCGGGTAAAGGGGACGGGGGTCGTGCCGTGTGCACGTGTACATAGGTAGGATGTACACGAACGGTGCGCGCACTCTTAAAAAACCAGCACTTCTATACATGGTGCTGTGTATGGTCGCGCGGGTACGGAGGCACGAAATGAGGGTTCCTGAGTTTTTGCCAGACGATCAATAAAAGCCTTCATCCCTCTCTCTCTTTTCCTCCCTTACATTCGCTAGAGATTCTACATACACCGTACACTGTATACACTTGCCTACTTCTTCTCTTTTCTTCTTACTCTTTCCCGCGCCCACCAACTCCGTATCGGCCTGTCTAATCCGTGCTGTCTCTCTCTCTCTTTTTCTCTACCCCACAGGGTTTACTGTGTATGTATATATATATATATATATATATATATATATATATATATATATCTACAAGAATGTTATACAGAGACACATACACGAAGAAAGAGAGAGGGAGAGACTAAGATGCGAAAAGCCAAGTGGAATAGCGCGCGTATAACGAAGTGGTTTGCATGTCGGAGTTTTCTCGCGCATTAATTTTCTGCCGCGTACATGGGCTTGAGAAATCCCTCGTCTTTCCCTTGCTCCCCTTCCCCAACCCCGCGCCTACGACGACGAGACTCAGGGTTTTCTTGCCGGGACACCCTTTTCGGGTTTCTTTGAGGGTAGTGAGCGAGAGGAAGAGAGAGAGAATCTTTAAGACACAGCAGCGACTCATCAGCCGGCTACACTGGAGGGGACTGATTGGAAGAGAGGAGAGACGCTCCCTTCGGACGTGTACACGTACTTTGGCGGCAGGGAAGCGGGACTCCTTCTCCCGATGTATGCAAAAACTTTAGCTCTCCCCTCGAATTCTCTTCTCCTGTGTTATCCGCGCTCGTTTTAATTGTTGTTGCTGGAGCGGTTGTCATTCGTTCTTAGGCGCGGGTGCGGGGAGCTTGCGGTATTATTTTTTTTCACCGTCCATTTGGTTATGAAGTGACGCGACTGGCATTAGGCGATTGCTTTCGAACACTTCACCGGAATTTTCTCTAATGGATGCAGATTGTATTTCAGGATGATGGCTGTGGAACAGTCGACTTGTAGACTGGGTGATACAACGGCAGAGGGGAGAAACATTTTTAATCCCATCGATATGCGCAGACAAGGTGCTTTTTCTTAAGATCAAAGTTGAACGTCCATTACAGTTTTCATATGAATTGGGAAGAATGTCGATGTCAACAGTTTGTTTGATATTCTAAGCGGTACTAAGTCAAGTTACAATGAGGGTTTTTCGTAGCTTTACGACTATTCCCTTACGTTACAAAAAAATCGCAATGGTTTTAAAATTCATAAAGTCTGAAACAAAGTCACAAATCACTAAGATTAGATCATAATGAATATTACTGATTGACTTATGTCTTGCTCTAAAAATTATGCAAAGAAGATACAAGGTTTATAGCAGTTGAAAATACGCTGATATTAGATATGCATTTCCAGGTATTACCAGAGTTAATGCGGTATAAAAATGTAGTGAATTAAATGTGAAAAAATATGAAGTAAAAATAACATTTTTGAAATGAAATTTTACTTAATTTTAACACTTGTGAGAGCGCTGAACTAATAATTAGCGTTGTACGATTGACAGTGTAAAAATTTACGTATCATACTTGAAAAATTTGTAAACTAAGAAGACTAGAAACTTTAGGCTTATTGCGCTATGAAGTTCCCTTTTCAAAACCAGAGTCAGCTATTTCAGAGTTTACATATGGAAGGATCGAACATAGGAAAACCGTGATTGATAAACAGGATTAGGAAAATCCTGGATTCTAAAGGAAAACTCTAAAAAGTAATCATAGACAAAAATAATCAATCACTGTCAATGTTAACAGATCATACTTATACAAATCGCAAGTTACTTCTAACGATCGACTACCTAGCGACTGAAAGTGCTGCTGAAAAAAAACCCCGAAAAAACAGAGCAGCGTAGAAAAAGCAAAATTTGCCAAAAAACAAAAAAATAAAGAAAAAAAAACTATTTCCCGCGTCGTTTGTTATTTTTGTAAAAGCAACAGCAGCAACGCCAGACACGCTCATTTCAGGCTAAAGGTTCCGGCCGTACATCACAAATACACACACACTAGTCATAGCGCAGCGAATCCGACGGGATCCATAATTATCGCGCTCTCGGGCGCGAAAGACAGGACGGAAGAGCCAGCGCAAAAGCGCGCTCGCGTTCCAAACTCTTGCCAACTTTCTTCCCATCGTCGTCATCGGCTCGTTTGCACGTGTATGAGTACTGCGACGCCTCCTCTTCTCTGCTTCTATTGCACTTTACACGCGAGCATCCCTCTTTAGATTTTTTTCTTTGCCGTGCGTTTTGTACCTGTGTACTCTGGTGGTATCAAACATACTGCGCCACACAGTTGCGCATGCATATGTGCCTAAAGTTGGCAGGTTGCAGAGAATTTGAATTAAATATGATCGGGTGGGACGTTAATATACGCCGCCGCTCTCCTGTCTCTTATTTACACTCGTCTGTAGGCAGACGTATTCGGAAAATTTCGTCGGCGTGATAATGGCTTTCGCCACCAGAACTCAGCGCACATGAGAGACAGAATGGCGGGGGTAGAAGAAGAGGTGTGGTAATTATGGGTTGACTTTCGAGACCTCATGTGTCGTCGCCCTTTCTAACTCGTTAATACGAAACTTGGCTTTTTATGCCGGAGCGCGCTTTTGATGGGTTTCAGCCGAACTGTTTGACTTGTCGTATAAGTATGATAAGTATGCTACGTGTCTGGTGTTTGGTGTAGAATTTCCACTGATAGTTTGATCAAGGCTGATTTTCAATTAAGCACCACGTGTTTTTAATTTAATTGGCAATCGAGTTGGTTATATTAGACGTTCAGGATTAATTTAATCTGATTGATTTGAGAATACTATAATGATTCTAAAACTTGAAATGTCTACTATTTTGTCTGAAAATTGATTAAAACTGATTGTCTAAAATCATTCATCTAATGGCTGTGTTATTTACCCAAATAAGACGCAATAAGAAAGAACGGGGAAAAGAACTTTAATTAAAGAAATTACTCAAAACTTGTAGTTGGGCTTTTTAAACAAGATCCTGACTTTACAGTTGCTCAAAATGAACTGTGAAAAATACTTGATGGTTTTTCACAAAAAAGATAAATTCCTTAGCAACCAATGAACAACGATAACTCAGACACTTCTCCATGGCAAAACGCCCCCGTTCAGAACAATATTTAGAACACTGTGTGCTCCCCTTTCCGTTCAAAGCCGGGGAAGAAGAAAACCGCTTCAAGATGGCAACCACCTCATGCTTTGTGCCAATGATTACGAGATTGTTCTGTTAAGTAATGAGGAAAAGTGTCTTCGTTTATTGAATCAAACATTAAAGAATTATATCGAGCAAATAAAAATCACATGGTTGAAATTTCAAGGTTTTTAACAGTTACAGTAGGATAAATTTAAAATAATTCATGGTTTTCCATCATAGTTCGTTAAATCATCATGTATCACATTGAGAAGGTAAATAATGGAAATATTGAACCATGTAAACATTTTATTTGGAATGATTCATCATATTATATCCACCAAAAACTATTAGTAAGGTACCAGTTATTAAAATTTCGTGCGCACTTTTTTTTTATTAAATAGCAAATCAAGATGTGTTAAAATTATAAATGAAAATTATTAATATTTGGGATAGTGCATAAGCACTAGATCAGTTTGAGGACCCACCAGGGAGTAATAATAAAAAACTCCGAGATGTTAAATATTGCTTAAGCGCCGTTTCGTTGGATTTAACGCCAACCTTATCAGGCTCAATTTATTGAAACAGAAGCAAACAAAAATTTACAATACTGTGTTGGGCCGAATACATCACGTTAATTAAAAGAAAAATTCTCAAGCATAATGATATTAATATTGACGGAAGACTTATTTTGACAACTCAATTGAATGGTTTGTAATTAGAGCTATGATGAATACACAATACGTACAACATGTAACGCAGCAAATTCATTCAGCGACATTGAAAAACAAACCGAAAGTAAGAACGAGTGTGCAAAAAAAACCATTTGTTCATGGTTTGGTGTATGGTAAAAAGGAAAAAAAGAAAAAATTAACAATCAAGAGAGAGAGAAAAAGGAAGCGGAACCAACGCAGCTCCAAAAGACTCCAGGCGCTTTTCTCGCTCTTCTTTTCCCCGAAATAACTTCTTATTTACCCGAACTCCGAGGGTAATCCGACGATGAAGGCAGAGCGGAGGAAGACTAAGCGGACGTTCTTTTAGGCAAATTAAAATAAATATGCGAAAAAGTTGTGTGACTCGCGCCGCAGCTCGATTCCTTCTTTTTTCCCCTTCATCCAGAGCTCGGCACCTAGAGTGGTCCTACTCGTCGTCGTCGTCGTCGGTTGCATCAGTAGAAGAAGCAGGACCCTTTGAGCGAAAATTCCAATTTAAATCGGGTGAATGGCATTGTTAATAATTCATGGCCAGACGAGAGCCCCGGCCCCGAAACGTGTACAATTTATTTAAGACCTTTGAGAAAACACATCAGGCGGGCGCACCGTGCTGCGTCAAATGAGAGAGAATGCACCCGGGAGAGAGAGAGAGAGAGAGAGGGGAGGAGGACTGGACGACTCGTTATTTGTTGCTGGCGTTCGATGGGAGCTCCTCCTCGCCACCACTGCGACTGGCTGATGGGTCGCGGAGGTGCCGGGGACGAACGGAATATTTTGTTTCTGTGATTTTTCGCCCTCTGCCCTGCACCCGTTTTTGCGGGGGCGACAGGGAGAAACTCGCGTACATCTTATTGTTATTCCCCCTTTGGCTAACTCACGGGTTACGCGGAGTAATGTGAAAGAGAGAGGGTTTCTGGTCTCATTTCCTTCAGCGGTTGCTTTTTCCTTTTTTTATTATTTCGTTGCGGCCGAGAAAACTTTTGTTCGAGAAGCAACTTTTTCTATTCAAAATAGCCGTGTATAGCTTTTTCAAGTGTTGTTGGTGATTACGACGCTGCATGTTATGTTTTATTCATAGCTTCAAGAGCCCTGATTGTAACTCGGATACAAAAGTTATAATCTACAATGTGTCTATTACGTTGATGGATGATATTTTGAGGATTTTTTCATGTTCGTAGTGAGTTTTTTGATACATTTTGATGCATTTCCATCAAAACATTAAAAAAAAAGTTTCAAAGATTTGTTTGGTACAAATGCACGTATAGAATACTGATTGACAAACACGTTAGCGATAGGGTCTACTCAGAAGTGTATACCATACCTCTTGATCATAATAAAAGTTGAATTTGAACTTATATTTGCATATTGTTAGATGATTAATAATAATAATAATAATAATAATAATTATTATTATTATTGTTATTATTATTATTATTATTATAAGGAAAATAATATGTTTTGTGGAAGTTTACATTGGATGTAGTCCAATACGTGGTTATTGTAAGTACATTTTTACTTCGTTATGTGTACATATACTAGTAGGGCTTCGCCCCCTTGCGTGTTTCGCGCGTCAACCCTCCAGCGCCCCGATGATGACTAGATAAAGCACTAGATTTTTGCGAAAAGTTTACTTAGAGAAAAGTCTTCTAATAATTATTTCTGTTTCAATCCTAATCTGTAAAAGATTTAATAAATAGAGCACTGTTATTAAAGAGTCTTAAAATATAAATAAAAAATATAAAGTTTTTAGATACTGCAACTGCTGAGCTTGATGAAACCTTAGTATTTTGAAAATTTTAGTAATAGCCTGCTTTCGGAATAATTGGTCCGTTTTCAGAAAGAGTCAGATATGTTTGGAGGCCCAGGGGTGGGGAGGCTTAGCCAGCTTACGGAAGACATTGGCCATTTTTGAAAAGATTCGGATATGTGGGGGGCTGTAAAGAGGGGGGGGGGGAGGGGGGCAAAAATTTAACTATTTCAAAATCACGGAGAAATCAAACGAATTTTACTTTATTTTGTGGGGCTGTGGAGGAGCGTGGAGGGGGTGTGGACGGGAAAATTGGTCAACGGTACTTAAGATAGCCTTGAAAAAAATATAAAAAGGTCAAGAAATACTAGGAATGTTACTCTCCAATTTCGGTTTACAATAATTATCAAGTAAAAAATAGAAATTTATATAACGCTAAAGTTCAAATATTTGTCATCATTCACTGTGTGCAGAAATCTGAAACAGCGTCACCTGCAGGTTGGAAATTGGTGGTGCTGGATAACACGAGTACATGGTCTCCTATGGACTGCGAACTTTGATAGTATTTTTTTGCGATTTTAACGCATCTTTGACACCTAAAATGAGTGTTTTCAGTTTCGATAATTGGTTTCAAACATAAAAACAATTTTTCCTACCTCGGTCACTTTTGCAACGCTGGTACACTCTCGGTAGGAAAAACAGCGTTCGCCACTCATGTGCATCCGACCAGGGGGGTCCCAACAGTCCCTCGGATATTATTGCCTCGCAAGCGCCCTCGGGCCCAGGGACCGCTTTGGAGAGATGCACATTTGTGACGAAAACTATTTTTTCACTGTAAAAAAAAAAAAATATTGAAGGTGTAACAAAACATTGTTTTATGTTTAAAACAAATTGTCGACACTGAAAACCTTCATTTTAGGTGTCAAAAATGCGTTAGAATTGTGGAAAAAAATTATTAAAGATCGTAGCCCATAAGAGATCATGTACTTGTGTTATCCAGCACCGTAGTTTTTTTCCCTGCAGGTGGCGTTGTTTCAGACTACTGCACACAGCGAATAGGTGAGATTGCTTGGTTATGCCCCAGGAGCATATAAGTACTGATTGCGGTTAATTAGAAATTAGAAAACAGTCACACGAGCACATCTATATCAAGTTTGAGAGTTTTAATAGCAGGAACAAACTTGTACTTGTACATATGTGTCTTCGAAATAATACACGCTTCAGTAATTAATCATCTATTATCTAGTATACGACGTTAAGTATTTTTGGTTACATTCTTCGATTATCTTTGTAGTACTAAGTACATTTATGATTCTGAAAACAGATAACTAGTCTTACAGGAAAGAGTGAAGAATAGAGTGCAAACGTATGCTATAATTTCGAAATAAACAAAATTTTACTTTCGTAAAAGAAAAATTATCAACAACCTATCAACTGAATAAACCCAAACCACCTCATAAAACCAGATACCAGCGTATGTTTAGCGCCAACAAAAAAAAAGTGCGTGAAATATAGAGGGACGATAAAATATTGAGGTATTTACTATGCCGCATAGTGCATGTGAAGGCATACACGTAGACAGAAAGCAAAAGATCATCCGCACCAGGCAGAGATCGAATACTGCAACACTTAAACTGAATAGACCGCCAACCATCCCTTCTGTACACACACAGAGATGTGTTCGAAGATGATGCATGAGCCGATTTTCTTATGGCACGGGCGCGCACGATAGTGGTAATTGCTCGGACACGCCACGACGCCCGTCCGCTTTTTCGCTCACCTCGAGACCTATGCTTATATTTCCCAAGCCACAACGCATCTAGCGGTCGATCAGCCGCTTATTCGCGCCTCTTCGACCGATCTGATTTTGCTTGGCAGCCTGCAGCCGGTTTACGGGTTGTTCGACGACCCGTGCAGGCAGAAGCATATGTTATACATCAGCCGTAGTCTCTGCTGATGCTGTTGGAATATACGTCACACTACTCTTTAGGTAAAGCAGCACTTATGTTTCATTCTTTCTCATAAACATTAATCGCCCGTTTTAGTAAACATGTTTTGTACACGTACCCATGTATAAAAAATGAAGTTTCAAATACTGCTCAGACCGTCACAGTTGACAGTTGTACATCGCACACCAAGGACAGTAAAGTAAACAATTTTTACCCTTTGACGAATGTAAAAGTTCAAGTACCTTGCACTGATACATTTGTCTTTATAAATATATTTACCTAGAAGAAATGATGGTTACAACTATTCCAGTTGCTCATATCTGCATCATATTGTATCTTATCGAATACGATCCTCACCTCCCAAATTATCACAATCATCATTTGCTACAATCACACATTTGAGTGTCTGCTGTTGTATGCATCGCTAATAATGATCGCTGGCTTCACATACACACGTACCACGTACACACATACATGATGCTTTTAGAAACTTCTTCATCAACGAGGTATTCGCTTCCTATTCGTTTAGCTGAGTAGACCACTGTTTTTTATCTTCAAAAATTAAAGTTGGACAATTTTTACTGAATACTTTTCACTTGCAAAACAGTGCCATTACTGAATACTTTGTTTAATATTGTAAAAAATGTGTAACTGTATGATTTCAGAATTCAATAAGATTGCAGTGATAACTATTCAAGAGACAATCAAGTAAAAAATGAGCTCGGCAAAAAAATCCGGTACTTGGTTACTACAACCACCATTCAATTCGTTTTATTATGATGATGGTTCACGGGAATTTTTATCTGTAATAAAAAGGTGAGTTATTAAATACATTTCTCTATACGTTGTACAAAAAAATCATGAACATGGATGCATGATATTACAAAAATACATCCTCAAAGATATGTTAAAATATATTATGGTATACAGGATCCATTATCTATTTACAAAGAATATCCGTTTTGCAGACACGAAATCAGACATATTTTGTTTTAGTTTCCTGTATTTGCTCAAACATAACAATTTTGTTGAGTACCTTATTACACTTTTGAACTTTTAAAATGAAGAGGTTTTTTGTGATATTTTGTAAACAAATCACTTAATTTTTGTATTATTAGCATCTTTTCGGAAAAAAGTTGCTTATTTTTTTATAGAAATATTTAAACCGGCCAAACTATAAATTTTCAATTGCAAAAATGATTTTATCAAACGTTACTCGATAGATAAATAAATGCTGGTTAACTAAGAAGATATTTGAAACTCATTAAAGGGAGATACGAATTTCAAAGCTGTTAAATAAACTTAATAAAACATTCTGATAAATGCTTCTTGGCCAATATGATATAATACATTTTTGTAATAATAAAGTTTGTATGTTGAATCAAACTTAAAATACTTTTTAAACAGATAAGGAAGCTAACAAATCTGTTAATGCATCAGCTGAAATCATTTTGAATAATACCAAGTGTTATATGAAATTTTGAGTGGAAATTATAATAAACAAGAGCATTCAACAGCGGCAGTTTTATAAAAATCAGAATTGTGCTCCTGTAATTATTTTAAAGAAACTTATTTTATAAAATTTTAATTAAATATAATTCAATGAATCATCATATTTTCATAGATTCATATTTTATAAAATTTCATATTTTTTTCACAATATGACAGTATATCATCAAACACCAAATAGTTTACTAAAGTTGCGCGCAACATCGTCATTCAATCATACAGTTTTTTTTTAAATAAACAGAAGAACATATCTTGAGGAAGCTTTTTGCTAATTTATTGGCAACGGTTTTTTATACTTTAGGAGTATTTTATATGTGCTTTTAAGATAATTACTATCACGCAATTTATTGTAAAATTATTAAAAACATTGTAAGTGCAAGTAAATACAATTGAAAATTTGTAGTTTACTTTTGTATTAATCACACAATGTGTGCCTATAAACCACAAAGTTTGACTGCCAAACAATGTATGCAACTACATTATCTCAATACTTAATTTTGAATACAATTTTTTCGGTTCGTTTCGTCAACATCAGTCTCAAGGAAGTTTTCACACTTTCTCGATTACAGGAAATGCATTCATGTTCAAATTTTCAGCAGATAACGTTTAATGACTTCTAGTTTCTTATGTTCGAAATATTTTTTAAACTTTTCATTTTCAAAATAAGCACTATTTAGTTATCACTGTAAGCAACGTCAATTCTTTTTTTACGTTGATAGTTTTGTAATTAAATAAACTTTAATTACTATGTTTTTATATCCGTCTATAAGAGCCCATATTGAAAGATGAAACTTTGCTTTGAATTAACACAAAAAAAGTGCTCTTAAGACTTCTAAAATTCCACGACGATACTTGTATTACTAAGAATTATGAATTGATTCTGTAAGTTTCATGATATTTTGACCATTTTTTTTTTCGGGACGAACCTCCCAAAGTACCAACGGCTTGAAAACACCAGATATCGCAGTAAAAATTTAAGACAAGTATATTATCTCTGAATGTTCACCGGACGCTTTCGCGCCACTTGATTTACAAAAACAAACATACAAATACAATAGGTTGACTCTGCTATAAACTGCTCAATCTATACAACGCTTCGCATACACCAACACAGACTGCAAAAAACAAACCACACACACACACACACACACACACACACACACAGCAAAGCCTCATCTTAATATCGTGATTAATCCAAGACGAGATCGTGCGCCGCGCGATCATGCGCCGGCCCACCCAGTCCAAAACTCCTTACGATGCGCTCATAACACTAGCTCACACCTCTGAATAATAATTTTCATCCCTCGCACGCGCGCACGGGCGCAAGCGTCAAAGCCGCGCATAATAATAATTAAAATACACGCGGCCACAGCGGCGGCGATAGCATCGCTCGTGCTTCTCGCCATTACTTCTACTCTCCTCTCTTGGTTCATGGTGTAGACTTGGCTGTGGTATGTGCGTTTGTATACGCGCATACACACATAATACATGTGTATGTGCCCATATAAAGGCCGAAACAATGTGCCAAGAAAGAAACCGCTAGCGGCGTGTATCGCGACCTCCTATCGGTCGTCGTGGGGAGAGGAGCGTGCAACGGCGAGCGAGCGGCCCGCTTAAAATACATACATACACACACATAATGTGGCGCAAGCGCGAGTATACATGTTAAGCTAATGCGCGCCGAGAGATGAAAGTTAAAGCATGCGCGCGTCTACGCGATACACGTGTATATAATGTGAATGTATGTATATACTCGTGCAAATGCACAAAAGATAGACAGAGAGAGAAAGAGAGAGGGAAGTGTGCGCTGAGATATCTTATGTACCGATGCGCTCCGTTTGCTCCGCACCGGGGAGTATACATATACGTGAGGTGTAAGCTCCCCGTTTCTCAACACCCTGAATCTCCTCCTTCACCTCCTCTTTTGCACATCGATAAAAACTGCACGTTCTACCGGGCGTACTTATACGTGTTTATTTGTATGTACGTATCCATCGGGTCCTTTTTTCATCGTGCATCGTCCATGCCTCCATTTGTATATATCTTTATGTATGTGAGCTTCGAAGGCGAGAGGCTCGATCGGCCACGATCTTTTAGCTGTGAGCTCATACGGTACAAATCGCGGCTAAGAAGATGTAATGGTATACGTATTGGTCAGTGGCTCATGTGGGGTATAAAATGGATTGGCTTTTCACACGTGCGATATTCCGTTTTTGCAGAGTTATCTTGAACGCTACATGTATTCTCTTATAAGGTTTACGATTTTTAACGTAGTTCTTTAAAAAATCGGCAGAGCTCATTGATATTATAGGTTTTTTAAATTATAGTCAACTATATAGTTTTTTTGTCATTTTTTTGGAAAGTTTCTATTATTAATCGACATATCAAATTAATATCCAAGTATAAACAACTGATAAATTTTTCTTATTATAAAAGACAGATGGTGATTAGTTATCAATCAATACTCAAAATTAGTGAGGGTGGCTGATCTAGATCCATGGAAACTCTTGTTTTTTTGTTCAAAATACTTTGGACCCCAAATCACATATAGCAAGGGTATTTTCGTCAATAAAATTTTATCCATTGTTCTCAGCAATTGCATTCTAAACTTAAAACCCTAGTTTTTGTCCTAAAAAAACTGTAGTCAGATTTTTCTGCTTATTTTAAACATAAAATATGTTTTGTAAAATTTTCAAAAACCCCTTTGTTTGGGAGTAAAAAATTCCTAAAGTTTGAAAAAACGCGTTTTTACAAGTTTTAACCGCTTATTACTCAACTATTACTGCTTTCAACTATTACTATTTTCAACTCTCCAGGGCTCAAATCCAACCTTAAGCCAAGCGTTTGAAAATCAAGTTGTTGATTGATTTCTGCTAACAATGTTTCGAAAAAATCATACAAAATATTTTTCCGTTCAATTATAATTAATTATAATTATTAATGGCACGAATGAGCATGAAAACAAGCATGCGCTGATCGACCATGCCTTAGTTGCACAACAATGTTCAGTCCTAAAACTTTTTTTTATTAAAAAGTACTTGCTTCAAGGTAAAATTTGAACCTTGGTAAGTGAAAAATAATGCAGTATTGTTTTGTAATACGCTGTAAAAAAATGTTAGAAAACGCGTTTTTTAAAACTTTAATCATTTTTTACTTCCAAACCAAGGGGGTTTTGAAAATTGTATAAGCTATCTTTACTGTTTAGAATAAGCATAGAAAAAAAAAAAAAAAAAATTTAGGACAAAAAACTAAGGTTTTGAGATGGATAAAAAAAATTGATGATAACTTTTTGGCAATAAAGCCCTTGCCAAATCAGCTCTAACTCAGATATGTATCCAATTAAAGGTTGGATTTTGAAAAGTTATTATTGTTAGATGTTATGAATTTATTTGCATAACCATTTTCGACGCGTAGTGCAGTCTGCTCAGAGTCCAGTAATAAAAATTTGTATTTTCTAATTAAAATCGCTAATTCCAGAATGAATTTAGCACCTACTAATCTTTCCCTAAGTGTGATCAATTGCATACATATTGAAACAAGACAAATATTTATATCGGTCTTACAGTCACATTAATAAATAAACATTAATATTATCTTTAATTTGATGTATGTGTGTGTGTAATTTTTTA
>JAPYYV010004163.1:0-17063 GCA_030522625.1 Copidosoma aretas
ATTTCTAACATATTTTTGCATTGCAGTAAAAAATCCTTTTATTCTTAAATATTATCAGTTCATAGATATTTCAATACAATACGAAAATTTCCTTAACCGGTTATCTATTGGGTAGTTCACCCTACATCATATTTCTGCACCCCGTCTGGCACAACATGGAATTTCAGCTCGCGAGGCTTCAAGCCTTCGAACAACACAACCTCGGAAATCATCCCGACCGGTTTGACCTTCCCGCTACCGAACGCTTCGAGGACTAAATTCGATTCGGTTACCACAAAATTAGCGCGACGCATGGCAGAGCACCCAATCGTACACACAGACGATCTCATGTCCACCTGCGCTGTAAACACCGTCGAACCAATTTTTACCTCCCGAATAAACTTTTCGCCTGAGTACGGCACGTCGCCATTTTCCACAACGTTAACATCTGACGAAAAACGCGAATCTTTGTCAACACTCGGACTCGACTTCTCGGGACACTGCGACGCGACATGTCCCACACGCTTACACAAAAAACACGTAAACTACCGCTTAGGTTGGTCACAACTACGCGCACGATGACCCGATCCGTGACAGTTATAGCACTTCCCGCCGAAATGCCGCACTTTTGCCGCCTTACCTGCCTCTTCAGATGATTTGGTCAAATTCGACGTTCCCGACGGCTCCTTACTGCCACCGCTACTGTTGATGTTGTTTGTGTTGGCTCCGCTCCCTTTTTCCAATGTGCTGCTGTTTCCCGTCTGCGCAAACCCGTTCCGCGACGGTAGCGCGGCCTTCTGATGCCAGCCATCTTGAATTCGGGACACTTTAAGCAAGTCCTAAAGCATCGAGTCTGTGCTAACGTAATCACGCCCTAGCGCGTATTGCGCCAAATTCCTTGACCAAAGTCCTGCTGCCACTTCATCACGAATGTCATTTACAGCAAGGTCCAATCCTTCACAAAGCCAAATCTTATCAAGAACATAATCTTGCAAGCTCTCTTTCTGTTGCTGCTTGCGCGACACCGTAATCTTGAGCTTCTCGCTCTTTGAACTTGGATATAAAAAAGCTTCCTTGAACACTTGCCTGAATTGCTCAAATGTTGTTACTACCGCCGATTTCGTCAGCATCTATTTGAGCGCGCCTCCACGAAACCTAGCTTTTACTACGCTGAACGCTACCTCGTCGCTCCAAGCGTACAACCTCTTCGCTTCTTCCAAGTCAGCTAGCCATGCTCGAGCCTTTTTCGGCCCCTCATTACCAGAAAATTCTCGAATGGCCTCCTGCATCAGAGTCAACTGTGCCGGCTGCGCACTCGCAACCGCTCCCTGCAGTGCCGCGAACGAACTTGTTTGCACTTGCACCAACTGGGCCAAATGCTGCACTACTTGCAACATGGCGGCGTCTAAGCCGGTGTCTGGGTCAGCGAAAGGCCCACGACCAGTGCCTTTCGCCTCCGCTCGCACTTTCAGCACCTCCTGCTCGTACCTCTGCCGATCCTCCGCCCGACGTGCCTTCTGACGCTCAATCTCTGCTAACGCTTCCTTCAGCTGAGCCTCCATGTCGACCGGGTGTCCTCTCAACAGGTCGCTCAAGTTTGTCTCCAACAAAACGCTCAAACTCGTCACGCGCGTTACTCATGCGGCGGACACACTCACGCACACTTTCACCACGAGAGAGAAACAACAGTCAACAAGAAAACGCCATCTTGGATTCCAGGCCAAACGTGATCGTGATCATCTTATGCATCCCACTTCTGAATTTGTTATCATACTCAAAGTCGGGTTGCATGCGTGGAAGGTGTGAATAAATAAAAGTAGACTGAGTTATGGAATTATAATATTAAACAGAATAACTTTATTAACTTGAAACATAAATCAACGCACGCAATCTAGTACAGACAACCACGGAGAGCAACGCAGCAACGAGAAGGAACACTCGCATCGCACATGAGGTCTATCCTTCGGCTGCTCTACGCTAACTCTGTCGCCAACGCAACGCAACGCTGGCTCCCCGTGACCACCGCGAATACCGCGATGTCCGCGACCGTCGTACCGTGTCTCTCGACACTCCTAGCCCCATCTAGTGTAACTAATACGCACTCGCTGGAAAAAGACACCCTGATACTCTTAAAAAATATTATAATTATTTAAATTATTTTTTATTTGTTTGTTTGTTCAAAGATTTTGTAATTCACATAATTTTACGAGTTGGCGGCTCGTTACCTTACACGACCAATGACTATCTTCCTGGAGGCTGGAACTATATCTTCATCTGGACGGTGTTTCAAAGGATATATTAAATCAGCTTAAACCGTATAAACAAAGTAATAATTATTTATATATCCTGTATCGAACCGTAGAATATATATAATGTTTTTTGTCAATTGTTTGTCGTGTACACACACGCACACACACACACACACACATATATATATATATATATATATTTATTATATTATATATATTTATACAAATGGGGACTTATGCGGACAAAGCGATATAATTGAAACAATATAGTACTCGCACACCTCGGAGCTGCGTGGAAGGCATCCATTACCGACAGTGGCTCACTGCGACCTCGCTCCCTTCGCTCGCTCCGTCTAGTTCGCTAATTCAAATTCCATTTTTCGTTGTAGAACGACCTTAAATGTCTGCACAAGTATCGATACACTTATACATTTCAAAAAACTTATGCGGACGTCCGCATAATTTCAACAGTATCCGCATAAGTACCTATTTACTTATAAAATGTCCGCTTAAGTCACGATACATTAAAATACATGCATATATATTTGATTCCCGCTTGATTGTTCACCTCTTTTACTTATTTTTATTTTTTTTGCAGTATTATTTCCAAGATCACCGATGTCTACTTTCTTGTACACTTCTTCTTTTACCTGCTAACGTCGTAGCCTGTTACCGTATTATTATCGTACCCTGCTGTTCCGATATTGCGTCGTCATACCGTCTACTTTGTCCATACCTGATGCTGCACGTCGTCATCGTCAAAATGTCATTCGCTGTAATGGATCAATAGTTGGTCACCGTATGTGATGTCCGTATATCGTCGCTCGAACAGTTATTTCATTATTTACTCTGCTGTTATTATTTGTTTTACTACTTATTAAAATATTAATAAATGCCTCCTTGTAGGCAACATATTGCTGCGGGTGGCTATACTGCGTTGTGTTTTTACCGTCGGTGCCATCCTCCCCCTGGAACGTTGGACTGGCTTGGCTGGATGTTAAACTGTCCGGCCCCTAAATTGGTTGTCACGTCGTTCAACTGGCCTTCTCTTCGCCAGTTTAACTTCGTCACCGCTGTTTTGACGGTGACCTATGATGTAGTCAAGAATTTTTAGCAGTAGGAACCCTCCTTAGCGCAACCTTTACTCCCAACGGTGATTAATGTAACATGGTAGGAATGTATGTGCTTCTATTTGTTCTCTCACTTAACCCTCGTTCGCGATCGATTATATCTTATAGTAACGTTCCTTTCATTTAGTTCTTCTTTCAATATTTTACCTAGCCTTTTGAATATTTTTAATTCATCCCCTTCTTGACTTTCCTGTATTAGACGTGTGCTATTTTTCATTGTGCTATCCATAATCATCTTAATAATTTGCAGTCTCGTGCCTGTTAGCATTGTAGTGTTTTTCTCAGATATCTCTTGATAAGATGAGAGCATTATCATATTTCTTGACTTTTCTGTACAGCCAGCTCGCAGTGTAAGCAGGCCAACCCCATTTATGGTTGCAGTAAATTCAATTGCCCCCTTACACGTGATTTCTAATTCTTCCTACTCCACTGTCGAGTATACTCAACTGTTTATGGCATATAATATATGGTAATGAGAGACATCTAACTAAGCGAGCTTTTCTTTGCATCCCTCTAGTTGGTAATTCTTTTAACCCGTTGCTAGCTTAATATGTCTTGTCTGCTGATTTCCCTTGAGTCTAGACACCATTTATGTATGCAATATTTTCTAATTCAGTTAAATTTCTCTTACTATTGAACTCCTCAAATTTCTTTTAAATCATCACTGTTTGCTATTAAACCAAATTGGCAATGTTGCTTGATATATTTGGATTCTTCTCCATGAACCATTTCAATTTTTCTCTGCCATAATCATACATTATTCCAAACAGCCACTTCAGGCCTATTCCGATGGATCGAAGGGTGGTTCTTTTTTTTGTATGATTACCATTATTTACCTTTTTCTGTCCTAAAAGCATATCTATTATTTAATTGGCTTGCTACACTCCTTAGCCCTAGCCTTATGGTTTCTTTCACGCCCAATATTTCTAGCTGCAATTCTTATTCCCAAACTGCGTTTCTTTTGGCACTGTTTTCCATCGATTTAGTAGTATTTTTCCTCTGCTCATAATGATAAAAACGTCCACCTTTTCGATGATTTTCCAAGATACACTTGATGTTGCCAGTCGCGAAGTATGCTTTTTGAATAGTCCCCGGTTACGTTTCATTTAAGATAATTTACATATTTTTCCCTCCAATATGTGTTGAGCCCTGTAGTCAGTAGTTATTGGGTTATTCAACATTTCATTCGTTCTCTATGGTTGCGTTTATCATTTTTTTAGAAGATTTGACCATAATGCTTAATATGATTTTCATTCATTATTACAATAATTTTGTTTTCCTTCGCCCGAAGGTCACAAATTGAATTTTACGATATACAATCAAGTTAACTTATAATTTATCTTCACATATAATATTGATTTATATTGCCTAGACCGAATTTATTTTCTCATATTATTTCTTATTCTTGTTTGAGCCCAAGGGTTGCCAAAATAATTCTATGATACAAGGTGAAATTATTTTAGAATTCGGTTACCTTTTGAAATTTTCACTTTTTTTCGGTTTGCTAGCGTCCGAGGGTTGTAAAAGAAGTCGTTGATTACTCATTATTGTTTCAAAGTACTGTGGTTCACTTTATTTTGTCAGTGTGTGTTGTCTATTTCTTCGTCTCTCTTTAACTTTACATTACACAACCACACAAAAAAAAAAATTTCAGGGTTAGATGGTCGGACCATGTTAACTATATGTTTTTGGGGTCGCTGAATCCGGATTTGGGGTCGAAATAACTTCATCGGGCTAGGGTTTCCCGTAACCTCAAAAAACCGCTTTTTTAAACTATATAATTATAAATCATTCATATAAAACCCCTTAAAACCATGACACATTAACCCCATGTCACCTTAAAACGATAACTTTATAATAATATAACCCCTAAACCCCCAAACCCCATAACCCCATAAACCCTTGGCTCCCGAATTGAAAGAAATTTATTCCAGACAATTTGTGCTGTTGCGAATTTTCACTAAAATTTCGAATACGTTTGGACAGTGAATTATCCGTAACAACCTCATGAGCTGGTAATCTCGTGAAACCATAGCCCCATAACCCCATTGCTTCTGATTTAAACGAAAACAGTTTATCTCAGCCGATTTATATCAATGCAAATTTTAACTGACATTCAGGATACGTTCGTACAATAAAAAAAATCGTGATAACTCCATAACCTGATGAATCCATGACATTATAACCCCAAAACCATATAACCCTATGACCTTTTAATCGAACGATAACAGTATATCTAGGGCTATTTGTATTTATACAAATTTCTACTGACATTAAATATACATTTAAACATTGAAGTAAAAGGTTATAACCCCGTAATACCCCTACAAATGGGATTCCTAAAACTCCGTGTATCTGCATCCAGGGCACCTCCTCGCGGTGACGGCGGGCAACAGAGTGAGCCCGTTATCCGGCTGAGTTCCTGGATTGTGGCTTAGATGCCGTCATGGCAGGCACACGGAAGTGTCTTACGATGCAGAGAAATCTCGGAGCCTCAGTATCGGTGGCTGGTAAGGGTGTGAAAGCGGGCCCCCAGGCGTCGCGTCGTCATCAAGCCACCGTAGTTCCATATTAGTTGGTGACTTGGCTAATGTGAAATATGATGCTACAAGAAAACAACCCCAAAAGTTTGTGCGATCTCATGATTGTCAAGTAGATCATGATCAATTTCGTTATATTAGTTCGAAATTTGAAGTTAAATCTTTGCGGAAAATAATTGACGAGTCTATTTGTAAATTGTATAAAGAACTTTTCGATTTACGAATTAATAAGAATAACGGTTGGTTTTCATCTGTTATTTGCAATGCTTGTAAGAAAATGTTGTTGAAATGGAAGGAGCAGAAAACTAGAGATGTCATTAAATTCTCCACTCCAACAATTTGGAGATATCCTCGTACTTCGAAAGAATCCTACTTTTGCATGAATGACTTTCGTGACATGCATGAAAGGTTTTACCATAAAAACTAAGAGTAAACTTGTATATAATTCTGTTGAATCGGTTACAGCACCCGTACCGTACCAACGAACTGATTCTGATGTTAAATGCAGTGAAAACACTATGGAATTTGAAGAATTGGAAACTTTAAGCGACATTATCGACAACAACAGCAGTAATAAATCAGAGTACGCAGTAGATACAAAGCAATTAAAGATTCCCTCGTTTCTGTCGCAAACGGAGTTGAATGATCTTCTTAGAGATCTGGGCTTACGAAAAGATGGTTCTGAGTTTTTAGCTTCATTTAAAAAAAAAAAGAATTTTTTGGAACCTACAACGGAAGTTTCATTCTATTGCAATCGTGATTATGAATTTCGAAAGTATTTCGTCAAAGATGAAAAGTCATCTTCAGTGTATTGTAAGGATATTGAAGGTTTGATGAATGTGTTCCAACCAAATGCTTACCAAGCTTCACAATGGCGAATTTTCATCGACTCTACAAAACTAAGTAGTGAATCTGTTCTGCTGCATAATACAAATGTTTTTGCACCAGTACCAATTGCTTACTAAACCGTTATGGACAAAAACTACGAGAGTATGAAAATACTTTTACAAAAAATTCAGTACCATAAACACTTATAGCAGATTTGTGGTGATTTGAAAATAATAACGTTGCTTCTTGGACAACAGTCAGGCTTCACAAAATATCCTTGCTATTTGTGTTTGTGGGATAGCAGAGACAGACAAAATCATTGTAGTAAGTTGAAACAGTGGCCCGAGAGATCATCCTTTAAACCTGGTTCGAACAATATTATCAATAAATCTCTCGGGCATCCATCAAAGATTCTCATTCCTCCTTTGCATATAAAATTTGGTCTTATGAAACAATTCGTGAAAGCCCTCGACAAAACAGGAGAAACGTTTACATATTTATCTTGAAAATTCCTAAACTTTCTGATGCCAAGATAAAGGCAGGAGTGTTTGATGGACCACAGATTCGTAAAATGTTCAGAGATAAAGATTTTGTTAAAAAAATTAATAAACTTGAAAGAGCAGTTGGGTTGAGTTTTAAAGAAGTGTTACAACTTTTTAGGTAATAACAAGAGTCCAAAGTATGAACAAATTGTTGCCAAGATGGTTAAAGACTTAAGAAATTTGGGATGCTTGATGAATGTGAAATTACACTTTTTGGATGCACATCTTGATGCATTCCCAGAGAATCTTGGATATTTTAGTAAAGAGCAGAGAGAACGCTTTCATCAAGATCTAAAGGTTATGGAAAATCGTTGTCAGGGACGCTGGGATGTTAATATGATAGCTGACTTCTGTTGGAGTATAAGACGAGATACACCAAACAGTCATCGAAAGCGGAAACCATTACGTAGATCGTTTGATGAAAAAAGAACTCGCTACAGTAGCAAAAAATTTTTTTATTCTAGTCATTTGTTTTTATTCTAATTATTCAGTTTTTATTCTAGTCATTTATTTTGTATACCAGTTATTCATTTTTTATTCTAGTCATTCAGTTTTTATTCTAGTCATTTATTTTTTATACCAGATATTTATTTTTTATTCTAGTTATTCAGTTTTTATTTTAGCGATTTATTTTTAATTCCAGTAATTTGCGTTTTATTTTAGTCAATCGTATCTTATTCTAGTCTTCCTTTCTTTATTCTAGTCATGTCACAAAAGGTCTTACAGAAAGGGCTATATGATGTACAAAATCCGATCGTGCAACCTTCCCGCGGTGTACATCGAGAAACGCTAATGCCGACGGTTCTATCATTGTAAAATAGTGTTATGGGTGTATAACCCTTGATTCTGCTGCTCATAAATATTCTGAATATCCATGACAGAATGGCTTCAAATAGAATGCCAAAAATAAAGAGGTTTCCTTCGATATGAGGTTGTGGGGTTTTCAGGATTATGGTGTTTCGGGGTTATGGGCGTATAATACTACAGGGTTATGGAGTTTTGGGGTTATAATATTTTATTTCACTATCCAAACGTATTTGGAATTTCAGTGAAAATTTGCAACAGTTTAAATTGCCTAGAATAAATTTTTTTTATTCGGGGGCAAAGGAGTTATGGGGTTATGGGGTTTGGGGATTTTGGGGTTTTATTATTATAGAGTTATGGTTTCAAGGTGACATGGGGTTAATGTGTTATGGTTTCGAGGGGTTCAGGGGTTTTATATGAATGATTTATAGTTATATAGTTAAAAAAAGCGGGTTTTTTTTAGGGTATGGGAAACCCTAGCCTGATAGAGTTATTCTGACCCCTAATTCGGATTCAGCGATCCCAAAAACATACAAATATCATGGTCCGACCACCTTACCCTAAAATTTTTTTTTTTGTGTGGCTGTGTTATGGTTATTATAATCTATTTCTAAGATTTCATATGGTCTCACATATTGTGACTCAAATGTATTTATATGTGGCTTCTTCAGTAAAAATACTGTTCCTTCTTTCCCAAAACACTGTGTATTTATTTTTCTGTCATAATAATGCTTTGAACAAAATTTTAAATTAACTATGTTCATTGACGCCACGATTTGCAGCTTCTGTACCGCCTATTCCAAGTAAGCTATATTTTTATCAACTTTTACTACTTGCGATCGGGATGAGAAGCTCTCTAGTATTCGTGATTTTCTTCCGAGCACTAGTCCAAATGGCGTTTAACTCATATATTCATGTTCCGCAGTGTTATACGCCGAGATGCAACACTCAACCTAGTCGTCTCAATCTTCCATGCTTTCAAAGAATACTTTCAAATACTCCGATATGGTGTGATGCATCCTCGCGACACTACCATTTGGGATTGATATACTGTTGCATGATATATATGTATTCTGAATAACTTTGCGAACTTTTCCTATAACCTGTTCATAAAGTACGTCCCGTTGTCTGATATATAAATATATAAATAGATCGTCCAGATGCCCAAATACGCAAAATACTTTATGAAGTAGTACCTCCGCTGTTTCTACCGCATTCGCACATTCTGCTGGTATTAGAATTAAAAATTTTGGTAAATAATCTTGGACTGAAAGTATCCACTTGCTCCTAGTTTTCGTACTTTTCAAGGCCCCATAAATGTCCATGGATATTTTTTTGAATAGAGAGGAGAGCGTATCCGTAATAACCATAACAAGTTTCGTTCTTACCCTTGTTAGTTTGTTTTTGTGGCATCTCTCGTATCTTTAGACATATTTTTTTTAAATCCTGCTTTATAATTCACCAGTAAAAATCGCTTGATATCTTCTTGTAGGTTTTCGTAATTCCCTTGTGCCCCCCTGCAGATCTTGTAATATTGTGTACTGTTTCTCTACTACAGGAGTTGGCAGGTTATTTAAATCTAATACTACTGTTAGATTTTTCCCCTGAAACATGTTTTCAAACTCCTCAAGAAACTGATCCCATCGCATCTTCTTCATTATTTCGAAGTCCTCTGCTATGCCTACTGGCCTAATTTCATTCTCCTCTACTACTTTTTTCATTTCTGTAACGATTTTCCTTATATTCTGAAGCAACATCTTGCCTTCTAAGTATCTTTATGTGAGGGAAATTATTATTACAATTACCTGTTCTCTTCAAACTTCTACTTGTCCCACCTTTTAATCTTTTTTTGTACTCTTCTAGTCTGATGTACGCTATATGTATCAGGGAATCCCACATTTTTGTTTTTAAGGCACCACTCGTAGTTGAGAGGATAATAAGATTTTCTATGTACCTAAACAGGTAATATTTTTATCTTCCTGACTTTCTAAAATGGTTGAACTATCTGCAACCATGATGGTTTTTCTTGCGGTTGTCTGTGTCTTGATACTACATATCTCCCTAGCCCAATTTCATGGAATTGACTTTCTCGCCTTTCATCTCCTTGATCGTTATCACTTGGCCGTTCTGAATTATTTTATCCTGGGTTCTCTATGATGATCTCTTCTATCTGGTTAATGTATTATTCATCCGTCTGTGTCTCATGAGTCCGTATACTTTCTTCCATTCTCTTACTACTTGGAAAATCATTGTATGGCTCAAGTATAGATTTTTCTTATATTAGCAATAGAATACACCAATCTTTTTATCTCCTTATTGCAACATTCCTTAGTATTGTTTGAAAGTGGATGGTGTCGTCGGAGGGCAATTCATACATATTTTTATTTTTTGTAAAAGCTGAAAGCCATTAGATTTTTTTGACAGTTACTTCCACAGATACATTTTGTTTTACTTGACATCACCAAAATCCCCCTTCGTCATTTCTCACAACTATTTTTTTTTTTTTTTTGCATAACTTTGCTTTTATCACTTTTAAGTAAGATTTTCCATGCAGGCTGCTCTATATTTTCTTTGGAACTGCCTTTTCCTTCACTTATGGTATGTGCTTGTCATTAAATGTGTATAAAATCATCGTCGCCCTCTACTGTAAAGTGAAAATAATTATTGCTGTTTAGTCACTCTGGCTTGCTACATTTGGGAATATGTACTTATACGTTCTATTTGAATTCATACACGTATGTATATATATATACTAGTGGGGCTTCTCTCTCCTGCGCGCTAGCCCCCCCGTCTTTCATGCTAACTCTGAGATGATATAAGATGACCATTAATAGTATCCTATCTTTTATAAAATTGATTATCTTAAAAAAAACGGGTTTCCTACATTAATGCAAATCTCTTGCATACTGACAACAAAAACGCGATTCTATGAGTACTTAAAAAAAAAGATAATTCCTTCACTCTTCTAAAATAACGAAATTATTTTCAACAATAAATGGTTTTAATTTAAATTATTTGCTGCCCCTTCGGTTATAAGGTTGAATCCCATTAGGTTATTTATTTAAAGGAAGATTCATATTTTGGCTTTTCTTCAAAATGATTGTAAATTATCGAATAAATTATTTTGATTAAACTCTTCCAATTGTAACATATGCAAGAAAATAACAATAATTGAAGAAACTACAATGTTTTTTTATTTTTGATCACATTTTAAAATTTTAAAATTAAAAATAAACATGCGTTTAATCGACAAGAAATTTGCATCTGTACTTTAAAAAAATATGAAGATCAAATGATGTTTGTTCAAAAATTTTCAATAATATTAACGGTTTTTTAATAAATTATGTCATTTTAACATCACACAATAAGTTTAGGTATTACTAGAACAATAAAATTTTGGTCACAATGACAGTAAAAGCAAAAAAAATGTAACATATTATAGTGCAGATCGTGCAACGTACAAAAAAATTGGTTTTCCTTATGACAATAATTACATTTATTTTCTAATGTGATAGCTAAGTTCTCTTCATCTTATAAACTCAATTAAAAAATAAATTAAATTTTAATGTTCATTAGAAATCTATGTTTTTAAGAAGGTTTATGTGATAAAACAAGATTGAGAATAACAAAACCATACAAGTACAATAGTAAGGCTAAAATTATAGCTGGTGAAAAATCGGTAGCTAGTATTTGTTCCAAAAATTACTTAAAATACTAAAAATTTATGTTTATTACCTTTTATTTTAAATAGAAAACTATTTTCCTGCAGTTAGTTTTTTCTATGACTGTAAATAAGTCTTCAAGTCAAAGTTTTGATACATTAGGTTTGTACTTGAAAAATCTTTTGTTTTTTCACGGTCAATTATATGTTGCATTATCCAGATGTAAAAATCCTGAGAATATTTACATACAATCTGAATTAAAAATTCTAATGAGATATACAATATAATTTAAAGTGAAGTTTTTGATGAATTTAAATGATACATTGTGTTGTCTTTTATCTAAAACAATAATTGTTCTTTAATCATGCATGATTGTCTCACTTTATAAATTGTTTTACAATGCACATACACAAACGCACACAAATACATACACATGGATTGCATAGTAAGTCTACCGCCACGTTGTGCATTCTTGGCGACGCTAAGCGACTTACAATCCTTTCTATACTGATGAAACGACAATGTTTATCTATTTAATCAATTATCATTCAAAATACATTAAGTTTTTAATTGAATAAGAGTATATTAACCTAATTATTATATGATTATGTAGTTTTTGTACTTAAAAATTTCGAAACATCCTATATAAAAATGAAGTGTAAATATTCCAATTTAATAAATCAATTATTTAAAAAAAAATGACGTTGTCACAATAATTTCACGAATTCAAAAAAGAATGTTGCAATTAACGAATAATGAATTTGTAGTTTGACAAATAAGGAATTTTAATTCCTTACAATATGTTAACAATCAGTTATTAAAACATACACGTATACATCTACTGCATATAAATCCAGCATACACTACTTTAAATAATTATAAGCACTATTAACAATGTCTTCAATATCCAAAAAATATTTTCATTGTTTTTGGAAAGTTAATTATCTACATTGAAAAAAAATATCAGGATATACTTTTTTTTTGCAACCTGAAATTTCTTACTTTGTTTGAACTATTCAAATTTTAACAATTTTTTCTGTTTCAAAACCACTTTTACTTCCTCATTTTTTGTTTTTCGCTGAAAAATAGTTGGCCAATATTTCTGTTCATCTAGATACTTATTCTAAGTTTTGAATATTCAAGTTTGTGAAAATTTCAGAGAATAATCTTTAATACATTAAAAATTTTAATAAAAGAAAAGAAAAGTAGAACAACACTGTAATTATAAAACTGAATATAATTTCTCTGTTATGAGTATATAATGATGATTAAAATCTAATATTTTAAGTAAAATTTATATTATACTGTCTATTCGCCAAATGATTGGTGTCGTAAAACAGAAAATATCAATGGGCTGTGTAGAAGTGGTTTTGGCTTTAGCCGGTAGTATTCAGCAACGTAAGAAAATCTTAGAGGGTTTTAGTAAGAGGGTTCTTTTGTAATCGGAATAATTCTTTGATTTTCGGCTGAGTTCGGCGAGAGAGGGTCTTTTGGGTGACTACGGCCATCGTCGAGGGATCTATGGAAATAAGCAATAGGTAAAAAATTTATACTGTTAGGTAAATAAGGGATAACCTAACAAAAATGGGAGGCATGAAGGTGCGTGGGGGAGGGGAGCGTAGGAGGGCTATGGTAAGAATTAGGGGGGGGGGCTCACAATGTTTTTTAACGGAAAAAACTACATTATTCTATCTTAGTACATGGAGAGTCCGTGGGGGGACTGTGGGGGAGCAAACTAAAAATGCGTGGGGCGACAAAGGGAGGCGTGGAGGGGGGGGAGGTAGTGCGTAAGACTTGCTACACAAAATCGTTAGAAACCAGCAGATTTTTCCCTTATATTAACCGTAATTTTAGGTAAGGAAAAAAACGTGTAGAGGGGCGCGGGGGTAGTTGGGAGGCTATTACTTCTGACCCACACGAATTAACTGTGTAATATAGGGAGACATACACATATTCATGTGTGTGTGTATAGGCAGTCTATATAGGCAGTCAGATCTCGTAAAGCCGTCACCCACATTCAATGATCCAGGGCCTAAAGTGTTCGTTTTCGCACCCTTATAGCACACAGTGGTTAAAAGTACGAGAAATCCACTACAAGCGTGCGTTTTACAAATTTCTAACCGAAACTAGCGCTTTTAGTCTTATTTTATTCCTCAGATGTTTTCCTACAATATTCCAGATCCCTTAGACGTTCCAGGATACGTCATGCATATACGAAAATGGTGCATTCTACGTCGAACCGTTAAGCCAAAAAAAATTTTTGGTTAATAAGGATGGTCATCGATAGTACTTGGAAAGGCTAAAACTCACCTTAAATTTGAGCCTCCTAGAGCCACGTGACTAGAGTCAGTGGTAGTTAGAAAATTATAATTTACCTAAAAACAATACAAATTAAAAAAAGTACATTATTTTGTGTGTCTTTTGACACTCAATCGTTTAAAAATATTTTTAAAAATTTTAGAGCTTGTTTGAGCCTTCATTTTTAAGTTAGAAAGATTAAATATTTTTTTTGGTATAGTTAACCCCGTTTTTGAGAAAATTTTTTTGCATTGAATAGCTTTTTACATCGTCTTTCATAGGAATTTCAGTTTGAAATAAGCAAGATGCAAGTTTCAGCCCTACATGGCGGTGAAAGTGAAAATAACCATATTCGAGCATTTGTCTCTTACATATTTAAAATTGTGCAAACACAATATCTTACTCGCTATTACGGTGCCACTACATGAATTTGCTGCATCGCCATGGCGAAGAGAAAACTAACTTTAGAGGTAATCAATGAACGGTTTCCAGTAGTTACTACAAAAATAAAGGAACGAATAAAAAACGTGGCTTCAGGGATACAAGCAAAGAATAAGTAAAGAGAAGGGAGTAAGATAAGGATAGACATAAGGGTTTTTTTAGACTAAGGACATAAAGGGCTATTAAAAATGGGGAAGCAAAAAACAGAAGCGTAAATAGTAAGGTGAGCGTAGGTCAGAGTATTTATATCTAAACGTAGACTTTATATGCCTAACGTGTTTATAGAAATAGACATACCTATTAACGTTATACTTGTGCTTACAGTAGATGGCAGTCCAAAGTAAGTATACCAATTCGATGTGCATCAGAACAACTAGCAATCTCGCGGTGTCTATTTGCAACATAAGCGTAGAAGTTTGTGATACTTATACGTCAAACTGAGAAAAACCGTTTATTACTAATTATAAAAGTAATGTAGGGCTATGCTACGAGTCTCGTAAGATGATATAAATGATGTGCTTTGTTATAAAGAATATGTAAAGTAAATCTCGTACGAGTATAATTCGTACACTCAAAATAATGTGGAGCAAAGTAACTTTTTGATGCTGTTGTAACAGTCAGTACACACTAAACTGAATGTCATGCTAACTTCTGCTACTATATCGGGCTAAATGAGGTTACTCTACTCAACTTTGTTTCAAAAGAATGAGTTATATGCGCACCAGATTCACTTTACATATTATTTACAAAAAGCAGAATATATACAATATCTTGCAACAATTATAGCATAGCGCTTCATCAATTAATGGTAGTGAATAATTTTCCTCAGTTATCCAATCTGTGTATCGAGAAATGCTACGCTAAAGTTGGAAATAGATGCCACTGAAGCCCTAGTAGTGTTCTCATGCGCACAGCGGATACTAAAGTTAATAAAAACTTTAGGTTTTAACCACACAATGTTGCGTTTAAATATTCAAAAAATTATTCTCTAAAATAGTAGTATTATTAAACTATTTTATTGTACAGTAAACTTCTGTAACCTTCTGCTTTACTCCTCAGCACGTTTTTAAATAATTAGGCTAAATACTAAAACACAACCTCGCTTAGAACTGTATCGCTACCCCATTGCTAAATGTCAGATATAAATCAACCGATAATTACTTGACGATTTGGCATGATATCACCTGATATTTACTTACTATTCACCTAATTTTTACATGATTATCATTAAGTAAGTATCATGCTCAATCTTCAGGTGATTCTCAGCTGATTATTATCTGACGCTTGGCAATCATGTAGCTCTACAGCTCCAAGCAACGTTGTTCTTAAGTATTAGGGTGCTTCAAAAAAAATTTTTAATTTTCTTTTTCAACTCTTACCCTCTCAAACGTTTCTATTAGATGTAAACAAAATCCTCACCAAACATGAGCCCTATTGGTCAACTCTAAAGGGTCGCTATTTCTATTTTAGTTTCTCATTTAATTAACATAAGAAAAATTCTGTTTTTATTAAAATTGAATTTACTCATAATTGAGGCAATTTTTAACAAATACCATTTTATATTCATAAAGCTGAGTCTTTGAGCTTTACAAAACTCTAAAACCAATTATAATTATCTGTACTAGAAGCGCAGCTTCAACCATTTACAAATTACAAAATTTTTAAATTTAGAGAAATAGCTTGTAATAATTTTTTTCTTGCGTCGTATCTTAAAATTTTTACTCAAACTATTAGCCAGTATTGTATATTTATGGATTACATATTTTGAAAATGGTTTTTAGTACATACAGTAGGTGGTAGCACTCATTATAACAGATCATATGGTACAATTCTGAAAGTGACAGTGTCTGTGATCTATGTCTTCAGAAACTTGTTGTGTATTTGTTCGATCTCTCAGTGCTTTCAATTTATCAATAAAATGATTACGAAGAAAATTTATTTGCTTGGTTTTTCATGTGAAAAATTAAGTAAACGAAAATTACCAAGTATAAGAAAAGTATTACAATTATTTTTCTACAAACACACCGATTCTAACCTTACAATTTGACAGTGTCTTGATGAAGTGATTCGTGATGTTTTGAAAGTTTGGAAACCTACTGGTATTCTAGTGTGTCAACCATATAACGCTGTTTCTAAAATAATGAAAGTCTATCAAGAGTGGGAACTTTTGAAACAAAAGAAAAAAAAGAAAACGAAAAACCAAAGAATAAAAGAACATACATTTACAAATCGACTTAAAAATTTGATTGACATATCCAATCATAACTCAGCACATCCTTTAACAGAAGCTCAGTCTAAATTTCTAAATGAAGAATGGAAAACGTCAAATCGACATAGTATTTTCTTGACATCTGTCAATTTAGAAGTTTCAACAGCAACTTTAATGAATTCAGATGTAGACAAAGAACTAAACAACGATTGCAAAGGTATTTGATACAGGTATAAGGATACAAATCAGTTCAACATTATATAAATTCCAATTTTTAAATTGTTATCAAATTTGAGCCAAAGCTTGAGTCATGGTAGCAGTTCTATTCTAGACTTAGCATCGAAATCTTTTACGTCTTGTTTAGTAGAACGCTCTGATTCG
>JAPYYV010004164.1:0-30276 GCA_030522625.1 Copidosoma aretas
AGCGTGACGAAGTGAAGCGCGTTTTCGGCGGAGAAACTAGATTGGTCGGTACTAAGTATACGCATCAAGGCGAAACTCGGAATATTGAGGTGTTAAAGTTGCCTCAAGGGACGACGGGAGAGAGAGAGGAACACTTCCTGGTCAGGCATCAGACTTATGAGCGAAGAGAATTCACTCATAGATCTTCAGCCCAGTCGCGCCGGTAGTTGCAGGGCCAACAGTGACTCCTCTGGATGACCTGGCCCAGGTGTTGCCCCTCCCCCCCTCCCATCCCCGGTAGAGACTCGTCGGTGACCCATTCACCAGGACGATGAGCTTCTGGCTTCTCAGACGGGAATTGGCTTAGCGCCTACTGCCAGCGAGTACCCACCGACCCAGCGTCAGGGTGCGTCGACGATCTCCCCAAGGAGGGATTGCCCCCCAGGTCCAGGCATCATCAGGAGAAACTGCAGTCGGTCTGCTAGAATCGGGGAGAATGTGTTTTCGGCGCCACGGGTACTTTTCCCACCGAAAAAGTCCGCGACGAGAATCGAACCCGTTTTTGCCTTGAGTCTGTCAGGCTAGGAAGCTAGCACGCTAACCACTAAGCCATCAATGACTCTCGCTCCACCTGGTGCCAAAGCTGGACGGATCTTGGCATATCACCGGCGACTACAGGTGCCTCAATGCTTGCACGACACCCGATCTCTACCCTCTGCCTATGGCAGAGGACCTGCTCCAAGAGATCGGTGGAAAGGTCTTCTCGGTCATAGACCTGATAAAGGCCTTCTACCAAATTCCTATCGCAGAGGATGACGTGCCAAAGATCGCTGTCACAACACCGTTAGGGTTGTACAAGCTTACCCGGTCTGCCCTGGGCCAGCGTAATGCGGCCTGATCCCTGCAGCGAACGATGGACCATCTGCTATGTGATTTGCCCTTAGCCAGGGCATACTTGGATGACATCATCGTCACGTCCAATAATTACCAGGAGCACCTTCAGCACCTTAGGAAACTCTTTGAGGTCCTGCGTGGAGTCAAGATGCGTTGCGCAGATACATGGGCCTGCTCAACTATTACCGACGGTGCGTCCCAAACACGGCGGACATCATGGCCCCTCTCAACGACCTTCTTCGAGGCTTACCGCCCAAGAAGAAGAACGCTTAGGTCACCTGGACCACAGAGACAGATGCTGCCTTCACGCGCAGCAAACTGCCCATCTTCGAGGCTGCTACGACTAACGTCTTGAAGGCTGACGCACCCCTGGCCCTGAGGACTGACGCCTCAGACTCAGCCATCGGTGCCGCACTCGAGCAGCAGGACGATGACGGTGCCTGGAGATCTCTGGCCTTCTTCTCCAGGAAACTTACCTTTACGAAACTATGCCACGTACGACCGAGAGCTCCTCGCCATCTACTCCAAGGTCAAGTTCTTTCAGAGAATCGTCGAAGGAAGAAGGTTTTCCATTTACACGGATCACAAGCCCTTAGTCTTTGCAGCTCTGCAGCGCTCAGACAAAGCGTCGCCCAGGTAAGTCCGCCACTTGGACTACATCCTTAAGTTCAATACTAGGATAGTCCACGTTATGGGAGAAGATAAGGTGGTCGCTGATACTCTTTGTCGAGTGGGCACTATTTCGATGCCCTCGGTCCTGAGCCCGGAAGCCATCGCTTCCACCAAAGCTTAGGACAAGGAGCTCCATTGCACCCCGAACAACGCGAGTCTCGTGCTCCAGCCACTCGCGATCAAGGGCATCACCATTTTCGCTGACACCTCAACAGGTGCAGTCAGGCCTTATCTGCCTTCGCCCTTGCGTCGCACGGCCTTTGAAGTGCACCACAACCTGGCCAATCCTAATGTCAAGGCGACGGTACGCCTTATCTCGTCCAAATTCGTCTGGCCTGGCATGGCCAACCGCTGGGCCCAGTCTTGTGAGCCTTGCCAGCGATCAAAAATCCATCGGCATAACCGCTAAGCCCTCGGTTAGTTTGACACACCTGAGGGACACTTCTAGCAGATTCATGTGAGCATCATCAAGCTGCCTCTGTGCAGAACGTTCCAATACTGTCTCACGGTGATAGACAGGTTCTCTAGATGGCCGGAAGTCATCCCCCTGCCAGTCCAGCAGGCTATCACGGTAGCCGCGGCCCTTGTCGACCGATGGATTAGCCATTGCGGCACTCCACTCACCATCATCTCGGACTACGGCGCTCAGTTCGAGTCAGCCCTATTCACGGAGCTCACCAAGCTTCTCGGAGCCTCCAGGATCCGCACGACGCCATATTATCATCAATCAAACGGCATGGTGGAGCGTACTCAACGCACGATCGAAGCTGCCCTGATATGCCACCACGAGAAGCCGTGGCCCGACCGACTGCCCTTGGCTCTGCTCGGCCTACGCACGGCCTTTAAAAAGGACCTTCAAGCCTCTCAAGCCCAGATGCTCTATGGCACGACGCTCAGGGTGCCTGGGGATTTTTTTACCGTAGCAAGCGACCCTGGAGCCTGCCCGTCATACTTCGCTGAGGGCCTGCATCGAGTCGCCCAGAGCATCAAGCCCGTGCCAGCCTTCAGACATGTCTCGGATAAGACGCCCTTGTTCCACAAGGCTTTACGAACGTGCACACACACGTCTTCAAGAGGGTCGATTCTATCAGAAAACCTCTCGAACCACCCTACACCTACACCGCATCATCCGCCGTCTGAGCGACCGCACGTACGTCGTGGACGTCAACGGCCAGCATCACACGGTCTCTACAGATGCACTGAAGCCGGCGCACCTGGACACTGCTGACACTACGGAGTCGCCGAAAAAGCCAGCTTCAGCTGATCCAGTACCTAGCCCTGTCTGCAGACTCTCGGACTCCGCCGGCAATTTCCAAGCCGCCCACAGGCCCTGCCAAGACAGCGAAACGACACCCACCCCCGAAGAAAAAGCGAGTCACTTTCTCACTCTGTCCGTCTTCCGCCGACAGCTCTGGAGGAGAAGTGGTTGTGGTGCCTCAGGCCACCTCGTCTGGCTGCACAACACATCATTGGAAGCAGTGCCTAGTCCCATGCGAAGTCTTCTCAACTGCGGGACTAATTAGTGGCCCCATCTCACGCCTCCACACTAAGCTTCCACAGCTCTTCCCACGGCCTATTGGTTCGGCCCCTTAGTGTCGCGTGGCTGAAGACAGTCGGGCTCAGGCCCTCGTACCGACAGCACGCGCTACGTCATACGAGCCTTGTCATCGACTTATAACCTCGGCCCGTTCTCTGTATTCAATAAACCGTTGGTTCTTTTGTACTTCTGTGTACTCATTATTGTGTGCTCACCTAGCTCCAGCCTACCGGTTCCCAGGGCTCGGGATAGCTTGCATTGGTTACCTAAATTTATTCATTTACTTATATATTCATTTATTTATTATTTTAATGATCATGCGACGTCTCGTCACCGTTATTAAGCTTCCATGAATTATTTAGATTTTATGAAACTATGACTAATAGATATAGTTTTCAAGTATTCTCTAGCATTAATTGTACTACTAAAGGCGTTTTACATCGATGTTACTGAAAGTTAACGATTTCGACTCGTAAAGTATTGAACTTATATATGTAAGACTAGTTTTGAATGTATTTATTACGAAACTGATATTATTATATGTATTACTATACCTTTAAGCGTAACATTACTATATGCACTACTATTGTTATTACAAGCCTGTATTCAAAAATGTATTATATTTTTATACCTGATCTCCAATAATAAACGAATCTATCTATCTATCTATCTATCCATCTATCTATCAATCAATCTATCTATCTATCTATCCATCTATGTATCAATCTATCTATCTATGTATCTGTCTATCTATCGACCTATCTATCTATCTATCTATCTATCTATCCATCTATTTATCTATCTATCCATCTATGTATCTATCTATAAATCTGTCTATCTATATCGATCTATCTATCTATCCATCTATCATTCTAACTATCTATCTATTTATCTATCCATTGTTTATTCCCACTCGTACACCAACTGTAGTTGAATTTTACGGGCACCCTCTACTAACTTGTTGGGAAAGGTGTTGATCCTAAACCCCTCCTAGTTACCAATTTCTCTAACATATCTCCCCCAGCGCACGCCCTACCTACCCTGCTTTTGAATCCTTAACACTCAAGCCTGCTTGCCCTACCTACGTACACCACATTTGCCCTGCATTTTCCCAAGGCAACCTGGGATAGACTCCACAGGGCACCCCGTAGGGATGGAAAAACCTCTACCATTTGGAAAAAACTATTACGTAGACCAGCTTCGAGACCCGAGAACTAATTCCAGCCCAAAAACTCTGACAAAATTTCCGAGTCGATCTAACCAGGATTCGAACCCGCACTTTATATTACCAAGGCTTGCACTTTAACCAACTCAGCTACGACCGCTCCTGGTATACCGACATGGTGGTGCAGCGGTAATGTTGCAGTTTTATCTAACTCTGGAGTCAAGCAGTGTGCGGGCATGGGTGAAACTTGGTTCGAGTCTCCCCGATTGCCTAGAGGTTTGCTTCCGCTGGTTTTCTTCGGGGATCGCTTAACTGTTTCTCTTATGTTACGGACAACGTTTGTGGGAGGTGTGCAGGAGTTAGTCCTCGAGTTTATACGTAGATATCAGGTCACGACTCAGACAATACACCGATTAGTTGTAAGTACCCCCTATCTTATCTCGTCCTTCTTTCTATCCCAATGGCTTAAAAACACCATGCTTGTATTCAAAAAGCCATGTCTGAGTCTTAGGGAGTTAATGAATAATAAAAAAAAACACTTCTTGTAGTGTATTGATCTTTTGATTAAATTAAAAACCCTACAAGTCGTAGAGTATCTAAATTAATATTTGTGTTTGTGTTACAGAGTTATAGGGTTATGGAGTCACAAGTTTATAGCTAGAAATTTTTTCAGTTATAAGAATATAGATACAATTCATAAGTAGATTGGATTTTACGTTAGAAATCGTTTTGAACTATTAAGGTTAACGGTTTAAGTGAATTTTAATGTGTGTTTCAAAGTTATGTCCAAATCCTTACTTTACGAAGTTGAAGCGACCTTGGATTCGGATTCAATGACCCCTAAAAAATCTAGCTTACATTTTCAGACCGCTAGGACGTAATTTTTTTTTTTTTTTAATAGTTTCTGTAGATTTTGAGGTGATTTCCAAACCCTGACGTGCTAAAGTTCAATTTACCTTGTGTTCGAATTCAACGACCCAATAAACGTATGATAAGAGCAGACATAATCTGACCTCTGGGCCCAAAAGTCGATTTTTTGTGTGTGGCTGTGTTAAGAATTAGTTCATTCAAATAAAAGAATAATAACAGCTCCTGTTACTTTAAAAAAATTAGGGGACTCGCAGAATGTGCGCATTCAGGAAATCGAATTGATACTGAAGCTGAGACGTAAACTTCGTGAATTTTTGAATAAAGCTATGGTGCAACTGCGGATTTATTTGCTTAAGGTGGTTTGTGTGTTTGGTGCCGTACCAAACGAGGGGCACCCAAGAGTTCTAAGGATTATAAAAAATATTTTTTGCTTACTATCATCATAAATAAATATCTTCATAAAATATTAAAATTAAAGAGTTTAATTGGCATACAAATTTATAAAATATCGATAAAAATAACGATAAGAACTCGTCATGGTCATCTGCGCACGCGTAGAAGACGATAAATTACTTTCCTTTCAATTTTCTTAAAATCCAAGTCATCAACATGGAATTTTTACAATTAAAACATATTTCTTATAAGAAAAGTACAAATACAAATTTGATTTTTAGAGGTTTGTCATTCACTTTCGGACTTATAGTTGTTTTAGTGATGATTCTGATGAGATTGCGTGTTCAAGTTTTTAGGAAAAATTTTCTTGAAAATAAATTGGTTAACCATGGTATTTCTTTATCGCAATAGAATTTGGCATACTTTATTTATATAATATCTGAATTCCAGATATTTGCATCATTCCAGTAAAAAAACGCCCACGCCACCATAAAAAGGTGTGGGAAGAGGCACGTAGCACCCACACTGAGATTATGAGCAGGAAGGACGTAAAGAGTGACTCTTATGTGATCGACGATGCTTACGGCCAATTTCAGGCGTGCTATCAGGACGCCCTTGACGATTGAATGATGTTGATGTCAAGCTTTTATGATGACCTGTCTAACGACGGTGACGATAGCTCTGAGGACCGTGTTGCTAAGCTCTCTAAGTTGGAACTTCCGAGATTTTTCGTTAATTACGAGTATCGGGACGGATTTTGCGATCTGTTTAAGTCTCTCGTGCATAACGAGTGCAAGGTATCTGATGCCACGGAATAACAATTTTTAAAAAGAAGTTCGACCGAATCGGTGGCAGAGTTGGTAAAAGGAGTTGTGACGATGAACTCAAACTATGCCACAACGTGAAAAGCTCTAAAAGATTGCTTTGATAATCTGCATTTAAAAGCTAACAAGCATTTAAGTACCTTTTCAAATTTACCATTTTCAAAGCAAGAATCGGCCATCGACATGCGCCTTTTTGCTGACATGTATCATTGTATTGTGCGGGTATTGATTAATTTGAAATTGCCAGTGAAACATTATGACCTATGGTTTATTCATATACTTTACGTGCGTCTAGATCCAGAGTCAAGGCGAATCTGAGAATCGGAGCTTAGCGCTAAGGACCGTGCTGGCAATATTGAGAATATCGAGCCTCTTAATTTATTAGCGAGACCTCCAAAGTATACAGAGTTTGCGGCCTTTGTGGACATGCACAGTCGCTTAATATGTTAGCTCCAGTAATGCCAAAAAAAAAAATCTGTCTTGACGACAAAGCGAACGACGGGAGCGTTCAAGGCTTTTCACGTCTAACAATTAGATTCCCGAAACTAGAAACCATGCCTTCTTTGCCTTGCAAAGGCGCATGTCCTCGCGCGTTGCTTAAAGTTTCAGGCCTCATCTCCATACGCTCGGAAGGATGAAGTTCGTTGTTTGTGGTTGTGTTTCACTCATTGTAATTTACATAAAAGCAGTGAGTGTACACACACTGACCGTTGTAAATCATGTCAAGGAAATCATCACTTGATGCTAAATTTCGATTCTCAGCCACGAACAACTTCGTTAACTGCTACGGCAAGTATTTTACTTATTGGAAAACAACCAGATTCCAGTCTCGGTCAGGTATAGTGCCTTTGCCACTGCTCAGGTACTAGTCGTCGGTCCGCGAAGCAATTCCACATAATATATGTTCATGTATAACTTGATCAAGCTTCTGAGGCTTCTTTCGTCTCTTAGGCTGTAGTGCAGTTGTTGAAGCTCCCGACAACGCCTATACACTCCACTATAACAGATTTAGGTTAAAAGGTTACTAGCGCTGGACGTGCTGCATTAACATTTTAGTCTTGGACGCAATCTCATTTTTCAATGTAAATAAGCGCACTGATTTTGCTGTGGCTCACCTTCCATCTACCTAAGCGCAATATCGCCGAGATTCATTTGATAAAGTTTTCTGATCTGTCGTTAGCAGATCCCCCGATTTATGAGAGTGATCGAGTAGATATTATTTTAGGAGCTGGCGTGTATGGCCGATTGTTGTAGCCGGGTTTGAAAAAAGGTTATGGGTCTAATTTGGTCGCGCAAAATACAGTATTGGGATGTATCGTATCAAGACCTTCTTTTTCTGATACAACACGGCAGGCAGAGCCTGAGTCGTTAAAGAAGATTTATGCTTTTCACTCAATCTCGAATGCACGTCCGGACGAGTTGATGCAGCGTTTCTGGACTATAGAGAGTTTACCAGAATACGAGCTCAAATTAAAGCCGGACGATGAGATCTGTGAGCGTTTGTTTGTCAAGACTCATAACCGAGAACCTGATGGATGTTATGTTGTCTGTCTACCATTCAAATCTGATTTACCAACCGTTGGAGTTGATACCAGAGGTGCTGCATTAAACTCATCAAGTATTTTGCATCTTTGATTAGAGCGTGATCCTAAGCTGGTAGCAGCTTACCAAGAATTCATGGGAATGTATGAGAGCTTAGGACATATGATTCGGGTGCCCAATTCGGACTTGGCTTGTTCTCGTGCATAGTATATACTTCATCATGCTTTCAGGTGTTCAGAAAATATTCGTGTAGTTTTTGACACATCTCGAAAAACTCGCCATCAGCATTGTCTTAATAAATTTTTACTGTCGGGCCCTGCATTGCAGTCCGATCTGTCATGAATTCTGCTTAAATGGTGTTACTATAAATATGTTTTTACTGCAGATATCATCAAAATTTTAAAATGTTCCGTTAAATTCGAGTCGCTGCTGAGGATCCAGACATGCAAAGAATCCTTTGGTCCCCTTATGCCTCAATCTCCCTCGTAGAGTATAAGTTGATAACAGTTAGCTATGGCACTGCATGCGCTCCTTACCTAGCTATACGCACACTCAAACAGCTCGCGCAAGATGAAGGTTCTCGGTTTCCATATCGGTGCGCAATGTCCTAAAGAAAACAGATAGGTAGACGATATGTTTGCTGAAGCCAATAATCTCGCGACCACGTTGGAAATTAGGACGCAACTCATTAACATATTGCAATCGGCCGTCATCGAATTGAATAAATGAGTCAGTACTTATTTTGGAGGGAGAAAATTCAGTAATAACACTCGGGCTACAGTGGAGCCTGGCACGAGATGCATTTAGTTTTACTCCTGCAGACATTAAAAAATTACTTGTAGCCACCACCAAACGTAGTACTTTCTCAGGAATCTCAAGTATGCTCGATTTCTTGGGCTTGCACGCCTCAGTGAAAGTGGTAGGGAAAATATTGATGCAGTATCTTTGGATCTTAAAAAGTGACTGGAATGAAGCACTGCCTTTATTAATCCGCGAGAAATGGTTAAAGTTTTGCTGATCTCTTGAATCTTTGGAAATTTTACCAGTTCCTCGATGGCTAGGCATCGTCAGGGAACACTCGTGTGAAATCCACAGATTCTTAGATGCGTCGGCACGGGCTAACAGAGGTCTCGTTTATCTTCCCATTAATAAGGTCAATAGCCGCTTTCCCTCCGAAATTCTCGTTGCGAAGACAGCAGTAGCACCAGTTAAAACAATTAGTATTCCAAATTTTGAACTTTGTGGAGCAATACTCCTTGTAAAACTCATTAAACATGAGCTGCAAGTAGAGTTTCTGAAAAATTCGCCAATATATGCTTGGACTGACAGTCAAATTGAAGAGATGTGGCTCAGTAAATTTCCGTGCTGTTAGAAAACGTTTGTGGCAAATAGAGTATTGTTCATAAGGACTAAGTTACCCTCTGCACGATGGGCTCATGTTTCTTCAAATTAGAATCCTGCTAACTTGGCTTCGTGGGGCTCAGAGGCATCGATGTTAGAGAAAACCGAGTTGTGGTGGCACGGACCAGTATGGTTATCTGAGGATACTGAAAAATTGTCTGAGCCTGCGAGCGAAATACAGGTACTGCATGCAATTAAAAACAAATTCCATAGAAGATTCTCGTCTCTAGACCGATACTTACGCGTTGTGGCTTACTGTCTATGTCCCCTGTATGCTCTGCGTATGAAAAAAGCTGATAAAAAATTACCTTCGCTTCTTACGCTCGAGGAATCACCGAACGCTAAGAATACCGAAATCTGGTTGACTCAATCGTATGCCTTTAAAACTGAGATTGCTGCGCTTCCCACCAGGAAACAACTTCCTTAGCGTCACAGCTTGAGAAAACTAGAACCATATTTCGATTCTAAGACAGGAATTTTGCGTGCAAGAGGCAGACTCGCTAATTCTACCTTTACGCTCAGTGAAAAATACCACGTATATTTCCGTGTCGCTTAGTTGTGAGTCGTCTGTTTATTTGCCACGTGCATCGTGTCTGCTTACATGTTGACCCACGCTCACGATAAGTACTGTAACGCAATTCATTTGGATCCTTGGGAGAAATCGACTGCTAAAGAGCTACGTTCGTCTTTGTATGACTTATCAACGAGTAAAGCCACGTTTAGCTCATCAACTTATGGGAGATTTTCCGGTGGCTGGAGTGACGCCTGGGCACATCTTCTCAACGGCTGGTTTGGACTACGCTGACCTTTCACAACTCAAGGTCGTAGAAACAGGTCCTACAAGAGATACATCGCCCTGTTTGTATATTTCGCTACTCGAGCAACCCATATGGAGGTGGTAAGTGATCTCCCTACGGCCGCATTCCTGTTAGATTTCCATCGTTTCATTGGAAGGCGATAATGCTGCAACCTTTCATAGAGCCGATCAAGAGCTGCGCTCTATGGTCACCTCGGCGTCCGATTTCTCCCAAGAGCTGGCATTGACGCTTGCTGAAGATGACACCAGCTGGACTTTCATTACTCCAAATACTCCACATTATGGTGGCTGGCGGGAGGCTAGAGTAAAGTCCACCAAGCTCCGTTTGAAGAGAGTTATAGGGGATCACACTCTGACTTTTGAAGTGTCATCGATTTTATTGGTTGAGGTTGAGGCGTACCTCAACTCTCGTCCCTTGTATCCTATGAATAATGACCTCAAAGACATAAGTTTTCTCACTCCCTCCCACTTCCTGATTAATGAACCATCGATTCTCGTCTTGAATCTTCCGCCACCTTCAAAACCAGAGAATCTACTGAATCGTTACCACCTGCTCTAGCGAATTCACAACAACTTTTGGTCACGATGATCTGGAGAATATTTGCAAACTCTACAGAAAAATCCAAGTGGCGAGTCATCACCGCAAACTTTCCAATCGTCTGACTGGTTCTTGTCTAAGATGATCGTTACCCCCAATCGAAATGGCGCCTTGGCCGGGTGACTGAAACGCACCCTAAGCTGGATGGATGTGTGAGAGTTATTACCGTCAAAACTGCTGCTACTAATTTGAAGCGTCATGTAGTCTGTTTGAGCCTTTTAATCGCAGAGGACGAGGAGTTAAAGGAGGCCAAGACACGAAAGGATGTCTCATGAACAGGTTGAATAAAGAAAGAAGAATTATGTGCGAATCCATGTAGATTATAAGATTATGTTTGTCTCAGCTGACAGAGGCTGGCGGTAATAATGACGCCTTAAGGTGGTTCATCACCCCTATAGAGCACCTTTTTTAAATATTTTATAATAAATATCTATTGAAACTGATGAGAAGTGTCATTTAACATGACAATAATACAGTTAGTGCTAAATATCATGAAATTTTTTTTATAAAATTTTGTTGTTAAATTCTTTACATACCGAAGTTTAAAAAAAATTCAATAAATGACCTTAATTATTATAAATTTACGTCTGATTTCTAATTTTTCGGGCTTATTCTCTTCCTTAAACAAATCTATTGGGAGTCATTACGGAGAAAATTGCAAGAACTTAGATAGGTTATCCAGAAAATTCAATTGTTCACTTATTTTTCGTATTTCTGTACAAACTGAATTTTCTGGGAAACCTATCCAAGTTTTTGCAATTTTTTCCGTGGAAACTCCGAATAGATTGCTCAAGGAAGAGAATGAACCCAAAAAATTACAATGTGGATATAAATTGAAAAAGATTAAGGTAATTTATCTAATTTTCTTTAAGCTTCGGCATGCAAAGCATATAACAAAAAAATTCTAGGAAAAAAATCGCATCGTACTTAGCACTAGCTATATTATTATCAACTTAAGGGACACTTCCTAAAACTGTAAGTAAATATTTATGATAGAATATTCAAAATATGTGCAACACAGGGGTGATGAGCAACCTTAAACGCCATTTATTCAAAATTAATAGTTTGTGTCTTTGTTTTAATTTATTATTTTTATTTTATTTATTGTCTCTTTTTTATAATATTTGTTTATACATGCGCAAGCACCGGCCGGTCAGTACCGTCTGACGTGGCTAAAGGAGAAGAGGAGTTTGAGTGGTTGCCTGGCTGGCGTGGCGCAGAGACATGTTCGAGCGTTTGAGCGTACTCGAAGTATTAGGTAATTGCAATGTTAGAATACACATTGGGAAGGAACATAGGATCATTCAGGCTAAGAGGTTAAAAATATATAAAATGCTTCCTAACCCCAACAAAAGTTACCCCAACTACGATTAAGATCAAGATGACAGCAATAGATACTGGAAAGTATTACCCATTAAAACATGTACTTTTGAGTTACGTGAACTCCTGTTTGAAGGTATAGCAGATCATTTTACTGATGTAGGAAACTTTAAGCAGATATGATTTACTCTTCAGTATCCGATGATGTTACTTTTGCTGTAGCAATAGAAAAACGAGATAATATCTGTGGATATAGTGTCATCCGGACAGAACATCTTCTTATTTTTAAAACTAGAAGAGGACAATCATTTTCCAGCCACAGCTGATAGAAGAATCCAGATAATATGGATTTTTCGCTTACATGAATTCTAAGTTCATATGGGAGACAAATATATTCGTTCTCAACTTAAATCTCTCACAGAGAAATCTGGGTGCAATGATAAAAATTAGGAAGAACGTCACTAGATAATTCTCTAGTGATAGCTAGAACAGACGTTATCAAAAGATACGGTAATAAGATGACTCGTAAAACTATCGTTCTACGATTAAATTAAATAAATTGAATGTGGTACCAAGTTCTTGAAACACCAGTCGAAGTTAAATCTTCAAAAATACTTGGACTAATGACTCAAGCTATATGGAATTATACGAAGCCGTCTCATTCAGCTACTAGTGGAATTTATACAGCAAGTGATCTTGACAAATTAAGGGACCGTTTTACGTCTCTAATACAACAATCAACTTCATTAAATGACCTTACTAGAGATGTGCATGGACAACCTACAATTAAGAAACAATGCTTAATATTAAGACCACACAATGAAAAGTTACTCAAGGAAATCGCAATGATTTTGACGCCAAAGTCAGTCCGCAGCCGGACTATAGTGGCACAAAAAACTCCGCGTTTAACAACGGTGGCTCATTGTGACTTATACTCAGGATTAAATATAGCTAGACTACATTTTCCCTAAGATTTTGGCTTATGTCGTTATTGAATTGTAGAACATAAAACCAGAGCAATGAAGTAAGAGAAGACATACATACATATAATTATTTGCTTTATTTCCTAAGACATTCCAAATAAATGTATAGAAAAATTAATGTGCGTGACCGAAATGCTTCCGAAGACTATACTTATAGTACTAAACTGCTAGTATGAGCATCATACCTACATTGCTGAAATGTTAATATAGTAAGCACTCGCATTAAATATTTACTAATTCATTTCGCGACACATTTTTACCTATACTAGTGTTTCTAGGCTATTAGACATAAGCCAAGGCCTGGAACGTTATAAATTAACGTTAACTTATTCGTAATACTAATATAATTTACAGTATAGCGTTACTTTATATGGACACAGTTGTAAATAAGTTGTTTTATAGATATAAAGAAAATAAAATCTTACTTTTATAATTATAATACCTCTGTAATTCAAAGTGCTTTTGTAATTCAGTATCATAAATACCTTTGACCACTTATTACATATTTGATTTACACTGTTACTCCGTATTCTTAAAAAATTAAGACAAAGCATTTTATTATATACTTTTATGGCTCCTATCCGATTCCCAATATACAGAAGCAGGTTCTTCGGGATATACTTGGCACCAACTTAAAAAGTCCATTATTAGTGTTATACCAGTGGTACGTAGTGAAACGGTTAATTACATTGAATGTAGTTACGCTGATTGATTTAGTCAGTGTTTTATTTTTCTTATCATATTGAAAAAATTAAGTCAGCTTATTTCAGCAGATTGCAAAAATATTATCAGAACAAAAGCTTATCAACATTATTTTACGGCAACCATTTCACCAGATCAGCATGCACGTCAATTACTATTTACTTCGTGTATTCATGAAAACTACTACACTTTATGGGAAAGCTGAGCAACCATCGCAGGGGCCCTCATGTGCCATTGCAATACTACGTAAGCTTTTTTAGAAAACTAACTCTAGACGTGGCTTGTGCAAATATCCAAATCATTTTGATAAATAAAGTGGCAATGAAGCTTTCCGCTGCCACTGACGCTGCTTACATAATGTCAAACTTGTCTCTAACAACAGAATTATAAAATTATTTTACTAATCTTCTTATAGGAGTGTGTGCTGTGAATTAATTTAAAATACACGGTCAAGAGATATACAGGATAATTTCCTATACAGTGATTAAATTACAAAAAAAACTTTTTTAAATAAAGAGTTGTTTTCATATCTAGCAACCTCTAATAAAGATTAAATTTGAAAGTCTAAAATCCATCAATTTATCCAAAAGCTTTGCTTCCATTAAAATTCAGATTGCCTACAATACCATTACAAACAATAGAGTTATAAACAATATAAGTGGTCCAAACTATTTTCGATGAACTTACATTCAATGACTTTTTCAACAATATTCATTAAGATAATGTCCCACAACTTAGATCACAGAAATAATATGTTGTGAACAGTAGTTTACTGTTTAATACACTTAACAAATTATGTTTTAAATGAACTAAAAATTTTAATTTTTTATCTATGCAACAATGGTGATAAGCGACTTCACAAGATAAACAATGATTATCACTTTTTATGCCGAAGTTTAGTGCGAGTGCTGCCTAAGCTATTTTGTGACCTATTAAAAAACCCTCTGCCGAGCATAAGATATCATGTCTGTATCGCATATTACTGTATGTAAAGATAATATTACCAACTAATTAGAATCGAGAATACCACAACTGTCATCATGCTCAAACTAATATCTATTTATAGGGGTAGTTTTAACCCCCTGGTACCCTTTTTTTCATAAGAATTTTATTATATGCACTCTGTGCATAATTTAGTAGAGAAAAGATCTTTTAATAGAAATTTTTGAACATTTTTTTAATTTTGACGTATTTAGAAGTAGTTTTTGCCCTACTAAGATTAAACGAGCCACAGATTTTACATTACGCTAAGCATTTTTACAACTAACTCAGTAGTTTCCAATGATTTCAAGTAATATCTGCTGATTTTTTTTAACTTTATGGGTTGTTTCCACCCCCATTACCAATGTATTCTGACTGAAGAGCATTATTACTATCATCTGTAATGAACAAGCTGTAAACTCCATAAAGAGTTATTAAGATGGGTCAATTTGTTAAGGAGATATTTTAATTTTGGGCAAAGTGCGTTACGTCCCACTGTGCCTCGTAGCGAGTTGCTGGTATTACCATCGTATTCTACTTAAAATTTACTGTTGAAAACACTTTTTTTATCGATAAACAAATTAATATTTCCATCGGAAAAAAATTAATTAACTTAGCGTGCTACATCTCATCACATCAGCAGGCGGGTCCCATTGCGCGCCCTTCTTTCTTGTCTCTCATCGGTTTTCTTTTGAAATACATTATTATTCTGTATTTTTCACTGAATACTTTCATTTGGTTGTTAAGAAGACTTTATAACAGATCGAAAAAATAATGTTTATAATTAGTGAATAATTAAAAAACACCATTGTATAAAAAAAAGTACTTTATTAATATCTTAATACCATATTAAAAGCACCTTGCTTGGAATGAGAACATTAAACAGTATTAGTAGTAAATGTTATGATGTGGTCGTAAAATATCAACATTAGTTATTTAAAAATTTTCACTATATTCCTTTTTTTGTACGATGATTGCTTTGCTTCCAATTTTTTAATGGAGAGATAGAAATCATGCAATGATATTTTTCAAAGGTCCCTTTGATGTCTATTTTTTTGAATGTGGTATCGGTATTTTTTCTTCGTCTTCGTATTCAGTATTACTCGAATAACGACCCGTTATGTTCGGCAGAGCTTCTATCGCCCAGACAAATAATTCTTCTGGAGAATGAATGGAATCGATCACCCTTCACAGACTAGCTCTAGCAGCAAGTCTTTTGAGTGTGCAACCTATTTCATCATATGGCCCTGTCCCATGGGAAATTGGGGAAAAGTGCCACTCAGCTGCTACATCGAAATTCTTAAAATGGTGCATAAGGATTATGAAATTCTTTTTATTTTTATACTACCCACTGCCACTATCCGAAAATATATGATTTTTTTTACATACTTTATATGAGTTTTTATGAAATCGACTAACTGTTTTTAAAATAGATAAACGACAACGGTATCGTGGCGTAAGCATTCCGACATTGAAGCCGAACTTATGATCTTTAATTCATTTTTACCATCTCTGTAGTAAACTAAAAATGGATGTATTGTCACTTGATTATTATTTTGGTATATGCCTTGAACTAAAGTTTGAATTATTAATGCATAATTCTATAAGAAATCGCTAATGACGATACACTCATTTTTTCTTAAAGTCCTTTTTTTGTTCAAAAATTATTTTGATTTATCGACTAAAAATAAATGTAGTAACACTTTAATCAAACCGTTACTGAGAATTTCTAAAAAATAATCGTCTACATTGGGTATTAGGGTTTGTAGTAAGGTCCTCTGGGTTGCAACTCATTGCTGGTACTTCACAAAGTCTATTAATTTTTCTTCAAAATTTTTTTTTCAGCCAATTAACAATATTGGTAATCGCAAGAAATTTTTCGCATGATCCACAGTGTTTAGCTTGTGATTACTTGCAAATTTTAATCTCCATTTACTTGGTGTTGTGTATAAATAGTTCTTTTTATTTTAGTAAATTTATCTGCAGTTCGGTGATGACAGGTTATAATTTTGTGACGTATATCTGCAAGGCTCTGTAAATATACATTGTTTCTATGTTTAAGGGTAACAAACACTAAGACCTATGTTTGCGTGAACAGAAAATTTTGTATCAGTTAGTGACTTTGTCTCTTTGCTATAGAGCGAGATGTTTGACAGCGATGCTAGTAATGTTTGGTGGAATACACTTACTTATATCGACATCTAGTATTATGACGTAACATAATTCTGCCGTCCCACTGAAAAAAAGCGTAAGTGCAATGCATTTTTAATGGCGCTTACGCTTTTTTTCTGTGGGACGGCAGAATTATAGTGTATTTTCCCCCTTCTTTAACACGTTTTCAAGCTTCAAAGCTCTGGCTCGGCTCACACAAGTTAATTCGCTCTCTCTATGTAGCTTTCACTCTTGCCTTGACTTGACGTTTCCGCAAGGCTGCAGCAAATGAACTTCTTGATAATGCTTGTAAAAAGCTAGGTGCTGCTGCTAAAGCTAAGGATATCACGGCGATTAAGGTAGCACAAGGAAGGCTGGCGGGGGCAAAAGCAATGTGCGAGAAAGCGAAAGGCCTTTAGAAAGAAACCGAGACTCTTCAGAAAAAGATAAAGAAAGAAGCTATTAGCTTGCTGGAGCATCTATCTACAAATTATGATGAGAGAAAAAAAGGACAAAAAAGAGCAAAGAGTCATCCGGATGATCAAGTTGAGTCGTATCTTTTTCTTTGATGTATTTATTGTACGTTGACATCTATATGTATGTAAATATAAATATATATATCTACCTATATTATATAGTTGTTTGTATATGGCATTCTACATGGCCTTCCCTCCCCCCTCGCCCCCGTCAACAACACCAGAGAATGCTATGTCTTCCATAACAACAAAACAAAGTAGGTTTTTCTTAACAAAATAGTCCATAGATAACAAAAAGCCTCGTCCCACAATAATTTTTTCTTTTGACTAAAGTTAAGTTAAATTACAACAAATTTATAGAGACAGATTTTTTATTTGCATTATCAAAAAAAATTAAACCTAACCTTAAAATTAGATAAGTTGCTGATCTCGTTGATTTTTTAATAACGAAAAGGTTTCTGTTCAATGATACAGCGGAATAAACGTTACCTTATAGTGTTTAGGGCCACTAAATACAAGTATGTTATTGGAATGTAAAAATTCGAAATGGTGGATCCAATACAACAGACCAAAATGGAAGAACTCACAATAATTTTTATAAAAAAGCTATGAAATAGGAGTTTTACAGGTCGCTTAGTACGGATGATTTATAAGAATTTTTGAATTTAAATTGGCAGATTCAATATGGTGGACCAAAATTTTGAAACACTGCCTCAGAGGCAAATAAATGTACTTTATACATTCTGATGATATTTACAATAAATGTATATTAGCATAATATTAAAAGATTAAATATTCTAATACAGTAGTATAAAATTATGACAGGAGTTTTTTAATTTAGTAGTAAGTATAAAGTTCTCGGTGCATAGGACTTTTTTTATGTTGATATTATTATAAAACAATGCAAAATTCATTATTCATTGCATATATTTATATGACATGATATTTATTTAGAATCATTCTTGTAAAAATAATATCTGAATAATTTTTCAAATTTAAATCTCTCAATGTTCTGTCTACTATGTCCAATGCTTTTTGGGAAATCATCGAAGCTTAATCCTGAACAATTAAATCAACTTCTTTTCTTTTTTTTTCCAGTTTTTAATTCTAAAAATGCACTTTCTATATTATTTAACTCTAATGGGAGTATGAAAGTACTATAATTTATCATTTCTTTTGGAAAGAATATTAATGCTGTACCAGTCCGAGCCACCGAAAAAAATTTCTTACCTTAAGAAATAAAATAATAAGTCAATGTTTTATATTAATAAGATTTTCCCGACGCTCTATGACCATCCATGAAGATAGTGTTATCATTTCTTTTTCATTTAATATCAAATATTCTCTTTTGGTCATTATTTAAATTTTTATAAATTGATTCAAACATTCTTTTACTACAATATACGTCTTTGTCTATATAATTTTTCGTATTTTTGATTTCAGTTAGTATAGGTAGATTGGAGTATTAACATGATATATTTCTGATTCTAAAATCTCATTGATGTGTAAAAGAGCAAAATTTTCTTTATTATTAACGAAATCTTTTGTAGAATATTGTTTAAATTCATTCCATATTTTATTACCTTAAATATTCTCCGAAATTAAAAACCATGTATAAAATTATCGTAATAAATAAGGAAAAATAACATTTATTGCTTCTTTAAAAATATCATCGATTTTGGAATCATGATCAATTAAACCAATTGTAACAGCAGTATCCTTAAAGATTTTATATTTTATTCCTTTGTATGTCCTCATATCTTCGAAGAATATTGCACCATTTACTTTATTCAATACACATTGAAAAAAACCCTTCATAGTCCTTTGGAGATAATCTACCTATTACAGTATTTTTCATTACGTTTTTTCTTTTTTCCAAAATTTTTAATTTCTTAGAAAAATGTAGTACTCGGGAATGTTAACATACTTTATAGGTATTGCGAAATAATTATGTTTATTCCATTCTAACCTAGCTGTTAGTTGCGATTGATAGTTTTCTATAAAATTTGCAACATTATTTTCTTCAAATATAATTGTTTGTTCATTTTCAGAATGGATAGCTAAATGAATAACTGTATGACTTCTACCACAAATTGGGAATTTTGTACTCTCTTAACTGTTGTATATATATATATATATATATATATATATTTCTGTATTCTTTCTTTCATATTGTGGATCACCAATTGTTCAAAAAGTAGTTGCATTTGGAAAATCTTTAGAAAATTTTTTCGTGCATTTCGTGCATTTCTGATTAATTATGCAGGGAATTTGTTGCGTTTAAGGACTGTGAAGCTTGTGTCTAATTATTGTTGTTCGTAAGCAGTTATGTTACTGGTGGGGATTTAGCGCCTGGAGCGCGCAGGAGGCCGAAGTCCCACTAGTATGTATGTAAATGAACGTCTGTGTGTTTGTCCTGTATGCTTCACCACACTGTTTGTCCGATTGTCATGAAACTTTAGGAAGTTGTTAGGGACACACCTATAAAGGTTTTGGAATTATTATGGTTTTAATCATTTTTGTGAGACCAGTCAAATAAGGTTTCAAATAAAAATTTTTGACCCGGTTTAGGGTGAGTACATTTTTCCATATATTAAACCTTGCTCATTACATGAAAAAATTTATCACTGTTTTTTTGTCATTTTCCTGGATCCAGTCAAATGAGCGGTCAATCAACTTTTTTGCATAAGTTTAGGACGAGAACATTTTCCTAATAATTCCACATTGCCGATTACAGTACAAATATTTAATAGCGATTGCATTTATTTAATTGACTTGCTTTTACTCACAATAAGAGGAATGAATATTCATAGAAACAACCGGACGGCTTAATGGATAACTCATGCGGATATTCGGTACGCCTATTATATGAGTTCAATACATTACAATAACTGCATTTTAATGGATAAATTGTGCTAATATTTGGTAAGATGAAATTTAAAATATCTAAGCTAATTGACTATATACTTAATGCATATATGTACAATTGAATTCACAAAGATGCGCATTCTTAATAATTGGAAAACATATTGTATAAGCAGTTCAAGTACAGCACTGACTAAAGAAGATACTGTATTACTGGAACAGCTGTCGAAAAAATACCACAACAAGGAGTGAAGATACACTAAAGATACACTTTGGTTGGGACTCGATTTAACAATATCTCAAGCGCGACAGAAATAGGGACTACAAGCTTCAGAATTATTATTTTAATTTATCTGGACTGCATCGGTTCTTTCCTATTTTGATAGTAAGCGGTTAAATATGTTAAGCGGTGTCTACTGTATCTTAATTCTTACAATTTCATATGTATTGAGTTTAACAATTTTTTCAGCGTATTGGCGTCAATTGTCTACAGTGATGTCTCCTAAAAAATCATCGATCGGTCGATCTACATCTCAGTCACGACAGAAAAGGACTCTACGAGCTTCAGCAACAGACGAGCGACGAAAAGAAAGATTAGATACCAGTCAATTAGACTCTGCTTAAAACCGATAAATTAAAACGGAAGAGCAACGAGAATCAAGATTGCAAGCCGAATGATTGCACTCTACATAAGCCCGCTCCAATAAAATAGAAGAGCAACGAGAATCAAAAATGCAATCCACAATATTTGATCCAGACGGATACTGCATCGTATATGATACAATAATGAACGCAATAGAAAATCAAAGTGGCAGATTATACTTTATAGATGCGTCTGGAGGTACAGGCTAAACTTTTACCATCTCTCTTACTTTGGCAACTATTCGATTGCATGAAAAAAGGCACTGGCAATCGCATCATCTGGAATTCTAATAACAGTATTAAATTGATCATTGTGTATGCAAACTATTGAAACAACAACATGCAATAGCACTAAAATTTCTGGAATAGGCAAAGTTCCCAAAATATGTGATATTATCATGTGAGACGACTGCACAATGGCTCACAAAAATCATTGGAAAACCTTGATCATACACTTAAATATTTGGGGGGAAATTAACAGCTATTTGGTGAAGCAGTTATTTTATTATCGAGTGATTTTCGAAAAAATCTTCCAGTTATACCACGTTAAACACCTTCTGATGAACTCAATGTTGGTCTCAAATTCTTACTTCTATGGAGGTGTGTAAAAAAATTGACTTTAAAAACCAGTATGTGTGTTTAGTTACAAAATGATGCATCCGCCTAACGTTTCGCCAAAGAATTGCTAGATATTAGAAATTGGAAGATAGCAATCAACAGACATACACTATGTCGACAAATATAACATTGCCGACAAATTTTTGTGAAATAACACCAAAGAAAGACGAGTTGATTGAAAAGGTTTTCCCAAATATATCACGGAATTACAAAAATCATCAGTGATTCAGTGTCTGTGTTATATTAAGGACTATAAACAACGATGTCAGTGACATTAATTTCAGAATTCAAAATGAAATACTAGGTAAAGCGGCAACATATAAGTCCATCGATACTATAATGAATCAAGACAAAATTGTCAATGACACAACAGAATTCTTGAATTTACTTAATTTACCCGGTATTTCACTGCATATTTTAACATTGAATATTGGAGTACCAATAATTCTTCTCCGAAGCATCAATCCACCATGACTTTAAAACGGTACAAGACTTTCGGTGTACAAAATTGCGAGCGATTTTAGTGAAGCGAAATCTGAAAGCGAAATTGTTTTCTAGAGGAAAAATAGCGTACTCCAGAAGAGGCCGCAAGTCGGTTGGTAAATTAGGTATGGTGTCTGGTGCGTGTAAGAGTATGTTTCAGGACAAAAAGTTAAATCATGTATAAGTTTGTATGGGTACGTGTCTATGTATGTTAAATTGAATGGAATTGAATCTCTTTATTTATAAGACTAAGGACTTTAACTAGAAGACAAGCTTGGAGGTCCTGTATAGCCTACACGGCTTACATAAATATTACAAAATAAAGGTACAATAACAGTAAGCTGAGCAAGAGCTCAGATGAAGTGTCGCAATTTAATTAAATATAATGTATAGTAAAACAATAAATTAACTATTACGATCAACTAATTGGTATAACGGTAGTACATAAACTTACATAGATTGAGAAAATTACATAGAATGACAATACAAGGACTAGTTTTAGTATAGGGCTTGTTAAGGCACCACTCATACAGGACTTGTTTAAAGCGAGGTCTTGTATATAATTTAAATACATTTATAGGGAAAGAATTCCATCGTTAAGCGCGCCCCCCCCCCCCCCCCCCCCCCCCCCCCCCCCCCCCCGCCCACGCCCACCACCGCCGACCCCGGACGGAGGGCGGGGGCGCGGGCGGGGATAAAGATAGATTGGTTGTTTGTGACATAGTACTGATGCAAGACAGGCAAGTGTAAAATATTCAATCCTGTGGTTGTAAGATAATACTTTAAGTTTTTGGTCGTCAAGCGTAATATGATCACTTCTATTAGTACCTGTCGAAAATTGAATAGCCGCATTCATATTTCCAAGCAACTTGTTAGTTTCGAGCTCTTTAGCGAGAGAGAGAATGATAAACTCGCACAGTAATCAAAGTACAGCAGTACAAGGGTCTTGACCAGTGTAAGCTTACAATTACGAGCCAGTGAGGAGCCACATTTACGGAGACAATAAAGTGCGGTGTTACATTTTTGAGCCGTAATGCCACATTATACTCTGAAACTAAGTGTTGGGTCAAGAGTTATTCCCAGGATTTTTAACTTATCAGAGGCATTAATTTTAGAATTGTAAAGTATGACATCTGGTGCCTCAGCCCTGGAAAGCCGACTAATAAAGTTCAGTGAAACGAACCACATTCCATATTTTTTCTCTGTTCACAAGTAGCCCATTATTTTTCGCTCATAAAACAACACTAGCCAGGTCCTAATTAGCTCGAAAACAATTTCCGGTATGTAAGTGAAGCTACTATGAAAGTATGTACAAAAATCGTCAGCATATGCATGGTGCGAGCAGTGTCTACGTACAGAGCCTAAATCATCAACAAAGAGGGAAAAGAGTAGAGATCCCAATACCAAGCCCTGGGGTATGCCTAACGTGGACATTTTTTTGTTCACTCAAAACAGGACAATATGTATATATATATATACTAGTAGGGCTTCGCCCCCTGCGCGCTCCGCGCGCAAACCCTCATATTTTAGTATTTTTATTCTCATGTCTGAATAATAAATAAGACAATTCATTTTTTAATACACATATACGCGTACAAACATGGATAAGCAATCCCATAAAAATTCGCTAAAAATTCGAACAAATATAGTCAATGTATAAAATAATTTTATTGATTTATCAAATAATTGTTATTAATGTAATACTGATAATGACTCTAATTAGTATTTAAGGTTTATATTGATTCATATGTATATGCATACAATATTCACGCAATCATTATTATTACAGAAATAGTTATATGCCCTCGTTTGCTATTTTTCGTCATTTTAGAATCAATTATAAAATAATTTTTATAATAAGATATCATTTTAAAATTCTTTTTTAATACTTGTAAATGTAAAATGTTTATTTTATTATTTTTTAATTTCTTATATAGATTTTCTTATACTTCTCCATTTTCTTTGTTTGTTTCATAACTATTCAAAATTCTTATCCTCTTATATTAGTACAAATATTATTTTCAATTGAGTAACTTATGTAAATGATTAAACATGCAACAACGTGTTATAATTTTTTTTTACATTCACATAATATCATAATTTATAACGCATAACATCATTTTTAACTTTCAATCTTTACTGTTGCGCCTTATTTACCTACATAAATATCTTATATTTTCTCATGAATTATCTTCCTTCTGTGTATTTCTCTAATACCTTCTATTCCTATATTTCTGACTGATATTATTATCATTTCATTTGTTGTTTTTTTTTCCTCTTCACACAGCAATGTGTGCTTTATATATTTTTTTCTTGTATTGCAGATCCTACAGTCTATAACTTAAGAACTTTTAACTTACCTATGTCTTTTTATTTTTGCCGTATTTTTCTTTCTGCTTTTTCCTTTTTTTTTTTAAATTTTACGGATGATAGAGTTGTCAATTACCATATACTTCTTTTGTATTTTCTGATTGACAAAAGTCTTCCGTTCCTTTGTGAAATTATCTTTGATTTTGTCAAGTTTGTATTCCTCAGTTGCTCTTTTTATACATCCTATCGTTTTCCAATCCTCTACTTTTTAATACACCACTTTAACTTCTTAGCCTATTTTTGTACGATTTTTATTGATAAGGTCCGTAAATTCTTCGATTAAGCATAAATAAGACGTCATCAGATAATTTTAGTCAGTAAATTTTTAGTTAGCCTACTGTTGCACCTTCTGTATTATTTAACATTCACTTATCATCTATAGTCTCTATACATAAACCTAAAATTACCAAGCTACATAGGCACCCTTGCTCTACCCCTTTTACTTAAGTAAATTTCTTTGTCCAGACCGTAATTACCTGCTTTTTGTACATTTTTAGATTCTTTTCAACATTTTTTCATTTTTATACTTATCTCTCTTGTACATAATTTATCCCGGACCATTTCTCTAATAATGTTATGAAATTCTGTTTTGAAAACTATTTAAACTATTTAGTACAAAAATATGGCAACTTATTCTTCTTTTTGCTCTGATGCCAGGCTGGCTCTTCATTATTATTTTACACTACTCTACCTATTTTTCTTCTTTTTCAACGATCACAATTGCTCATATCTTGAATGCTACATTTAAAAACGCTACTCTCCTGTAGTTTAAACGTCTTTCTACTCTTTCCCTGCCTTAATAATTTGATAGATTCTTGCTATTTCCCTCTCTTCGATAGTATGTGTATTAGTCTACAAGCTATCAAGTATGTTTTTGAATTCAACCATCCAAGTTTTTCCAGATTTTTAAAACAGTTTTCCAAAATTCTATCTTTTTCTGTGTCTTTTATTTATATTTATTTTTACACAGACATTCTTTTATTCAATGATGAATATGTCCTTGTAAAATAGTTTTCGGCATTTCTGTTGATGCCTACACTTCTTTATTCGTTTTCCGCATAACATGTATCATTGTTTTCACTTGACAAATTTTTTAATCTATTTTCCCATGCCTCTTTCCATATTACCATCCCCCTTTTTTTCCTGATCTAATTTTGTAATAGCTCTCTGAAAACTTATTTGAATTCTGGTTTCTGCTACTTTTTTTAGTTTTCTTAGGTTAGTTTAATTTTTTCATCTCTTATTATTCTATTTATACATTTAGCGTTAGTCTTTAATTATATCTTAACTCTCTTATTTATTTTTTTAGTATTCTATGAATTCATCTATAATCCATATTTTTCGCCTAATTATTGTGAAATCGTGTTTAATAATTTGCTATTATTTGTAGCTTTATGTATTTTATCATTTTTAGTTCCCCTGCTACCTGTGTAATTACATTAAGTAACATGTCCTTTATTTTTGTTATATTTATTTCATATGTATTTTCGCCTACCTGCGTGCTCTGCTTTCCAATTTGCCAATCATTTACATTTATAAGATAAATCATTTTAATAATTATCATATGAATATATCAAATTTCTTGTAATAATAATCAAATTTTATCTAAATTTTTAAAAAAGCTTATAATTGCTTCATTCTTTAATTGAAAAAATGATTATTGAAATATATTTTTTTTTTTTTATTTATAAATATTTTAATTTTTTTAATGCTGTTTCAAAAATATTTAAAAAAAAAAACTCTTAATTTAAAAATAATAGAACATTGGAAACAACGATTGCTTGGGCTAGGACTTCGGCTACACAGACGTGATATATTGTGATTTTAGATAACAAATAATCAATCCCAACATAGCATATATTACCGAGTGCAATTATGTAAAACAAATATAATACTTTTTTTTTGGTGTAATTGACTGGCACTTTTTTACAAATCACCATTACTTCAAATACTCACAGAGCAACTATACGAGCTATAATGAAACATATTAAATATACTCAGACTTTTGAATACATTTCATCACATCTATATTACATTAATAAAAGATTATCTATATACTTATAGTAGTACAATAATTCCATCGATTGCATGCATTTACGCTCTTTACATTTTTTGAGCACTATTTACACATTTTATAGGATTACCACCTTTCTATTTAAAAAGCTTTTATAATTTGTAGTAATCTTATGATTTTTATTTAGCTAAAGATACTACCTACTGTTTAGAATATTTTGACTACGTAAAATCCAATGTTTGGTTATTACCAACCAGATTTTTCTACTTGATGTATTGTAAAATTTGTAAATAAAATTTGACAAATTTATTACAGGCTTAAAATTTGTTACATTAAAATATTTTTTTTTTTTACAGGTATCATTTTTTATTTTTTTTTAATACTCATATTTAATGTAATTTTAATTTATAGAAAAATGTATTAAAGATATAAACAGTATAACATTAAACTTCAGACGAATCTCATATTTCAAAGAACATAGTAAGGAAAGATTATTTAAATGTGTCAAATGTCAAAAAAGTTTAAAAAGATCGACATATTTAAATAGACATGCATTAATACATAAAGATGGACTTAAAAAAAAAGTTTATAAAGTATTTGTTAAGTGTTTTAAATGTTTAACAAGTTTTTGGAGTTTCGCTCAGAGGGGTAAGGCACGGGGAGTCCCCCCTTTTAAACACAAATCTTCGCTACGTATGTGCAATATAATTTTATTGTTTGATCCATGAAAAATAATCTTTTTTTTAAACTTTCTACTTTCTCTCTTTTGCTTAAGCCTTAAACTGCTTTAACTGTCCTTTGCACCACACGTGTCGTTTTTTTCCGTGCTGGGAAAATTTTTTGTTGAGAACCACACTTCTCGGTCCATGTCCTAGTTTTAAACACTCAATGCATTCAATTTAAATTCAAACAGATCTGTTTTCATTTCTTTTTCATTTCTAAAAATCAGCATTTTCTTTTTTTTTGTTCTTTTTTTCAGTATATTTCTTGTAATTTATTTAACTAAGTCTTTTTGCATATGTTTTCTGTTTTCAATATGCTGGGCGTCCTAAAAAACGTCATTAGATATTTCAAGACTATTATTTTTGTGTTTGGCTACTGTTACACCTCCTGCATGATTTTGGATCCACTTATCGCCTATTTAGATGAATAAACTTTAAAGTACCAGACTCTATGGATACTCTTGCCTTTTTTCTTTCATAATTTTGAATAAATTTGTTAGCTCCTGACCGTAATAAACTATTTTTTTTTGTATATTTTTATATTCTTTTTACATTTCTGTCATTTTTATACTTATTACTCTTAAATTTTTGGTTTCAATAAAATTATTTAGTACTCAAATATGGTATGGTTTTCTCCCTTTTGCTCTGATAGCAGCCTCTCTTTCTTTTATTTTTTTTATTACTTCCCCACCAATTTTTCTACATTTTTAGCGATTACAATTTCTTAAATCTTGTATGTTACATTTGAAAAGCCACTTCTCTGTAGTTTTAAAGTGCATTTACTTTTTTCCTGCTTTGTGAATTCGATATACTCATGCTATTGCCCACGCTTCTATAATATGTGTGTTAGTCTATAAGCTATGAAGTTTGTTTGTCAAATTAATCGTCGAAATTGTTTGTAGATTTTTGAAACCCTTTTTCATCATTCTGTCTTCTTCCGTGTCTTTTCTATTTTTTATTTTCCCTAGGACATTTTTTTTTTAATAATGGATATATTCTAGTAAAAAATTACCCTATTAAGCGCCATTGCGCGAGGTTATTCTTAGCATAAAGAATGCCTATGTAAGATTGAACCCTGCAAGATCATTATTTTGCGTGTAGGTATTTGAATGCATCAGCAGAAAAGCTTGTCTTATCGCTAATTTTAGAATTTTTTTAAGATCTATAATGATACATATAAAATCTATCTCCTCAAGATCCAAATAATACTCTTCGTTTCAATATACAGTATTCTTTCTACGGTTTCCATAATAATAATCATAAATTTTTAGTGTATGATGATGAATATCGTTATTCTATTTATTATTATTAATTGCTACATGATCAATTTCCATAAAAGTTGGTTTTTTATACAGGTATTTGTATACTTATAAGAATCCAATAGTGTTGTCAATATTTTTTACGAAAGGAAAAACATGTTTGGGGGGGAGCTGGGGGTAGGAAACGGGGGAGTCTGGTATGAAACTGAGGGAGAGCTGGGGGGGATTGGGGGAGCTAGCTTAATTTATTTGAGGTCATATTTCACGGAAAAAAGAAACGAATTTTACCTTATTTTTAGGAAAGCTAAGGGGAAGCGGGGGGGATATGGGGGGAACTAGTACTCACCCTAAAATCATAGAATTATATAATATAGGAAGATACCATAGGAAGATGTATACATATATTTTAAATATGTAGGACTCTTTTGATGGCTTCTATATGCATAATCATAAATTTTTGGTGTACAATTATGAATATTGTTATTTTATTTATTGTTATTAATTGTTACATAAACAATTTACATAAAAGTTTGTTTTTCATATAGGTATTTGTATACTCATAAGAAAGTAATAGTGTTGTCAAAATTTATCACAAAAGATAAAACATGTTTGGGGTAGAGCTGGGGGGGAGGTAGGGAGGAGTCTCGTGGAGAGCCGGGGGGGAGTTAGGGGTAGCGGGTGGGAGCTAGTTCAAATTATTTTAGGTCATATTTCACGGTAAAAAGAAACGAATTTTACCTTATTTTGGGGGGGAAGCTGGGGGTGAGCCGAGGGGGAGCGGGAGGGAGCTTGTACTCACCCTAAAACCATACAACTATATAATATAGAAATATATATATATATATATACATCACTATGTATACATAGTGATAAGAACTAAAAATCATCCGCCCCCCCATCACCCCCTCCTCAGCCCCCCTCAAATCACGGGTGACTTAGCTGTATTTTTACGTGTTTTGAGTGATCGTTATTTGTTTGTGTCCCCCTCTCAACCCCCCTTAACGCAACTTCAGGCCCCCCTAAAAAATTTAATCGCTTTTTCCGTGATTTTACGTAAAAATCATTTGTTTAATTTTTGTTGGCCCACCTTACCCTCCTGTCACAGCCCTTCAAGAGTGAATAAAATTTTCAGGATATGTCGACCCCTCTCAAAAACTTAGAAATTTTTTAGGATTTTTCGACACCACTCCCCCTAAAAAACTTAGAAATTTTGACCCGATGCTTATTTTTATAGACAAAGATGGCCGAAGTCACCCGAAAGACACTATATCGCCAAACTCGGCCGAAAACAGGGGAATAATTCTGATTATAGACAAACTACCTCACGATAGCCCTCTAACATCGTCAAATATTTCCGAAATCAACCGGATGCAGCAGAAGCCGATCCTTTACATCCACTTAGAATTTTTTATTTTTCCCTCTCAACTAAGTTAATAAATGGACAGATGCGGAACAATAAAATGGACCGTTGGTGACAAGAGTTATAAAAAGATAACGGCGGGAGCGTAATCTCTAGCTCAGTACAAAATAAAAATATGATACAATTTAAGTACCTACAACCAAATAACCAAATACACTCGCACTTTTATAAGGTAAAGGTACGTATTATGGGAAAGTTACTCGACGACGTTTTAATTATATCCATCGATTTTGGAAAACAAACAACAATAACAAATTATATTTTGGAACCCTTTGAAGCGCTAGACTCTAGAGAACAAATTCCCACAGCAAAAATGATAAAAAAGAGTTTACGAAAAAATTTAAGTGAATAAAAAGCCAAGTCATTTTTTTTACATATTATGAGCCTCCTGTTTTTACTTTGTCCACCTGGCCCATAATGTATGTCCGTATCAGGGGCGGCAGCCTATGATTTTTTCAGGTATGGAGTGGACTTTCTTACCCCCCCCCCCAATCATAAAACAACAATCAATTGATGAGTAAGATATAATATGTATTAATAAATTGGATGACTAAATATTTGTATTAACAGTAATTGTA
>JAPYYV010004165.1:0-17061 GCA_030522625.1 Copidosoma aretas
CCCCCCTCCCGTTACCTCACGTCCCTCCACACCCCCTTACGCTCCCTATTTTGTTAGGTTATCCCTTATTCATCTAACAATATATAATTTGTACGTGTTGCTTTTTTTCAGAGATCCCCTAAAGATGGCCGAAGTTACCTGAAAAACACTCTCTCGCTGAACTCTGCCAAAAACAGACAGATTATTCTTATTACAACGAATTCTTTTACCAAAGGGCTCAAACATCGTCACACATAGCCAAAAACAACTGATTGCTACCAAAGCTGCTCCTCCACAGCTGTTTTAGGTTTTTTTGTTTTGCCCGCACGTCTTATTTGGCAAATAGACAGATGCCCAATAATAAAACGAGACCGTTACTGATACAACTAATGAAACAATTAATGGTATACTTGTAAGCTCGACCTTTATACGAAATGAAAATTAATTATAACTAAAGCACCTTAAACCAACTAATTTAATAGACCCGCCCACTTACACTGTTTATGAATAGATCATTGTCTTACTAATTCAGGGTGTAAGCAGAGTAGTCTATTAGGTTTCAGAGTAAGATACAGGGGATGATAGCAACCTATTACAGGACTCGGGCAGAGCAACCAATTGATGCACGTAGGGGCAAAAAACAACTAGTTGGGTGCAAACCAAGATTGTGCTGTAGTCTAGCAAACTAAATCCAAGCAGTGATAGGTGAAGATCCCCTAATCAAAAAAACCTTTCTTTTTCTACAAAATATGATTATCAATATACTTCCGTGTATTATACTTGCTGTTATGGACAGTGCCTTCTAAAGTTTAGCGAAAAGCGAGGCAGAATGCAAGATGACGGGAATAGAGATGAAGGTGATGGTCAGCTGCCTCTACTGACGATGCTCGAGGACGTAGCCTGTGATCGAAGTCGAGGCGACGAAGGCGTGGATAAGCCTCGATAAGTGCAAGAGAGAAAAAGAAAAAACTTTATCTCCATTGTTGGCTGCTCGCAGAGGCTGCTGATTGTGTCGCCACCGTAGTCACCCTTGGGTCCAGATCGTGTCGCTAGCTGTCTGTCCCCTGGAGAGGAGAGTGCGCTCTATTAAGCGTCGGCCGATAACTGGAGCTGCGTATTGGAAGATCTGCCTACTTCTGCATGGAGGGTAGTGGGGGTGTAGTTTGAGGCAAAGGGAGGGTGGGGATCGTGTAGGCCACTCTCGTCAGCAGTCTAATAAGCACAAGAATAGGATAAGGAGTTAAGGCCCTGAAGAGAGTGAGCACAGCTAGGATGTGGTTTTAATGCACATTGTGATTTATTAACCATTTGCTGCTCTAGCCACTGCCGTGTTACTCGGTGACCGCAGAGCGACAAAATGATGCAAAGTGACCGAGCGAGCTGTTATAGGCACTAGAGATCGCTAACTTACTAGAAAGAGCGTTGACTCCAAGCACTTGCCACCTGGCGGCTGGTAGTGGGTACCACAGAGCGCTCGCACTTAAATCGGGTGCGGAAACTTTAAATTTCAACGCGATGCAAAGTTTGAATATTTTTAGTTACATTTATGTGAAGCAATAAGAAATGATGAGTTTAAGCTAATACATATGCTTGAAATAACTAATTATAGTCAAAAATACGCTTAACGGCCACAAGCCGCCCCATTTTAAAGAGTTTGTGATAAATTTTTTCCAGCAGTGGCACAGCTACATGAGTTGAAGAAGTTGGCACTCTTAATTCAAAGGTAACGTGATTACTTATTCACCCATGCTCGATTGACAAAGGTCTATGGTCTTATTTACACTTACACTTATACTGCATTATTTAGCGTCTTTGTCACTGTAATAAATCTATATATATATATATATTGTCTTATCGAACAAGTTAAAGTACGGAAGTCTAATTAAATTTGAATTTACTCTGGCAAACGATTAAAATAAGATGTTTATTGTCACATGCTGTTTTAATCTTGCCTTCGCGGTTGTATACGCGTATAAGTTCAATTTTCTGACGTGTTTGTATGTAGCTTGATCGCTAGCATGCTACATTAACGGGTCTCAGCTGGCGGTTGAAGACGAAAGGAATCCTATCCTTTTTCTTCTATCTTCAAAATTTTTTCTTTCCTACACTTCACGCTCCTTATAGCAGAGGCACGAAGTATGCATTTCAACAGAAAGTTGAACTTACTTGTTATGAAGTTAATAAGTATGCATGTGTGGGTGCAATTTAATTAATAAAACATGCTTTTAAATGATTCAGTTCAAAAAATCGAGTAAAGAAGCCGCATTCTATATATGTAATACATTTTTTTATTTGTTTGCAGTATATTTTGTTTCACTTCACCTTACTTTACTACACTCTACTTAACTTTACCTCACTTAGTTTTGAGTAGTGAGCGAGGCCTGTATATAATCATTCTGGAGTTTTGAAAGTGGGTGGCTGCGAACGTTGACCTGGGTGGCTGGTGTGTAGCCTGGACTGGATTGGGAAGTTAGTTAGGAATGTTGCTGGTACTTGGCCTGTCATCTGACAACCTCGGCATGCTTCTGTGAACGAAGCTGATTTAACAACTGATAAGTTCTCCATTCTCATGGACGAGAGGCGTCGTGTTCGAACAGCAGTTGGGCCTGAGAGACTTGAGAAACAGCATCACAACGGTTGCGTAGTTGATAGATCACCTTAGGTAGTTGGACGTCCCACTGCGTGTTTTGATGTCTATGTAAGTGCATACGAAGACTTTTCTTGATCTCGTGGTTTTGTCGTTTCGTCAGATTTGCGCTAGGATGATGGACTGGTGTAGTCCAGTACATAACTTTCTAATAGTTGCATGCTTTTTGCCAGTGTTAACTGATGAATTTGCGGCTGCTATCAGTGAGGATAGCACAAGGGTAGCCCTATCGCACGATCACTTCGTCCTCGATGATTTTTGTAAGTCGGGGTGCTTCTGATAAACTTATGGGAAAGGCCTTGATCCATCGACTGAAGAGATCCTTGTCGAGAATAATAAAGCGTCTCCCTGCATAACCTGCAGTCCCTGACGTAGCTCTTGATTTGGAGGTTTATTCTAGGCCAATGATAGTAACGATTTGTAACGTTTCCTCCGTCGCTAGATTATCTGCGTGGTTATAGTCGTGGATGTTATAGAGCACTCGAGGTACCGCAATCTGAGATGCATAGACTTTTGACAGAGAATCGTTGATTGAGCGTTGCCGGATTAGCTCGTTGACGATGCCATTGCAGGCGTAAAGCTCTGTATCTTGAGGATAGAAGGTTGGTTACTCTGAAGCCTGGAAAACCTTCTGAAAGAGTCCTAGACAGAGTAGGTCCTGGAGTTGGGCATGCCAAAAGTTATCAAACAGGGGTGGAACCTTCGTGCTACAGCAGACCGGTGTAAGTTGTTCCTGCTGTTTGGCTATAGGAGATAGGATTCGCTCAACGTCATCCAACTTGTTGGGTATCTCTTCTACTGGATTTCGTAAGAGAAAGTCCGCTAGCTAAATTTTGCGACCTGGACAGTGCTCAATGATAGGATTGCATTCCTAAAGCAGAACAGCATATCGTCATAGTTTATCTTGGGACCCCTTGGCTGTGCGCTACCAAGTTAGCTCTTTGCTGTCGGCGCGTAGGGTGAAAGATCGATTCTCCAAGAAGGGCCGATACTTCTTGATTGCCTGTATCATTGCCGAGCACTCCTGCTCATTGCTGTTGTATCTAGCCACAGTAGCGTTAAACTTGGCGCTGGCATAGCTAATGATTCTACACTGTCCGTCAGGCCTCACTTGGTAGAGATCGGCTCCAATCATGCATGCTTTTTCGTCAATCTAAAGTACGTAGGACCAGTGTGGGTGTGGTCTTGCAAGCTGCAGGGGTTTTAGAAGTTTTGTTTTGAGCGAATCCATTGCTTCTTGGGCTTCTGATGTCCACTTAAATGATCGTTTCTTGCTAATGAGATCTGTGAGCGGGGCAGCAAGCTTCAAATAGCAACGTACGTACTCATGGAGCCAGTTACTCGTACTGAGGAAGGACTGTAACTGCCTACGCGTTTTTGGAGGGGGTGCGTTGCACGATTTTTTAACATTCTCGGGGAGAGCGCGATTAGCGATAATCTGAAGTTTGAGATAGGTAAGCTCCGGTACCCCGAAGACACGTTTCTTAATGGCTACTGTGAGCGTATGGATTGGCAGCCTTCTAGGACTAGGTCAAGGTGTCTTAAGTGCTCTTCCAGTGTATTGGAGTACATGACAATGTCATCCAAATGGACCAGACGTAAGTCTCCAAGATACCCAGTGAGAACATCCTGGCTCGTCAATCGCTAGTAACTGCCTGGGGCTAAGCTGCCTTCAGTTAGAATTGCATGACCCGGAACTGGCAACAGCCTCCCGAATAGGAGGTGGATGCGGTGTATGAAATTGAGTCTGGTGCCATGGTAATCTGCTAATAGACACTTTTGAGATCAAGCTAGGAGATACACACACATGCCTCGATGTCCTTGACTGCATGAAGTATATCAGTCACACAATGTGACGCATCCTCGGTGATGGAATTTAGCCATCCGTAATCCATGCAGAATCGCAGCTTGCCGTCTTTTTTCGTAGACAGGACGATTAAAGCTATAGGGTGAGAATAAAGGCTCGATCATGCCTCTGGCTAACATTTCCTGAAATTGTTTCTTTATAAACTCCCAACACTTTTCCGAACAAAAATACAGAGCCAAGCGAAAGGGTTTGTGGAGCTTAACTCAGATCTCGTGTTGGATCGTACAAGTTTGCCACAATTTTCCAGTTAAGGGTCCGAAGTAAGTCTTTGGCGTGACCCTGTAGAAGCTTGAATAGGCTTGGGCGCAGGTTTTCTGAGAGTCTGTGCTGAATCTGGCTTGGATCCAGTGACAGTTACAATTCTGTCGATTGCTGAAAGATAAAAGGGATGGTCATTCGTTTATCTCGTCCAAAGTAGAGTACCCCACGAGTCTGATCCGGGATCGATTGTTCAGCGAGCAGATCGGTTCGTCCTATCACCATCTTTTGTCTTATGTTTGGAGCGAAAATAAAATTAGACTGAGATAGCTTTCTTTAGATTCGCAAGTTCAGACGGACTGTACTTTGTCTTGATCGGATAGCAGTGATAAATGTACAAAACTTTTAGTTGCGGCTTGATCCACAAGAGCAGCCATCTCTCGACGACCAAGACCAACTACGATTCTTTATAGTGGTGGACGAGGCATGATGGTGGTGTTTATTGCCAGCATTCATCGGGAGCGAGCGTTACCGGTCCTTCCGACGCTCCTATTCCGCTTTATGCAGAGTTTGATAATCGAGCGATCCAAATCAGATAGTCACAGTGGAAATGGTAGTCGGAACATAAGTAACACTCAGGGGATCACACTGGTAATGTGGTTTCTGGGCATATTGCCCCCGTAGTTGGTTTGGTATTTGCGCTGGGCTCCTTGCTCCCGTCTTTTTGTATATCCTTCTTATTTTTCTCCACTTAAATCGTCATGGTTAGTAGGTCTGCATACGTCTTGTACGCGTGGCATCGTAACTGTTAGCGTAGCGCTGAACGGATGAGCCTCATAAAGGTGGTTATAATTACTTTCTCTTAAGTCTCAGAGTTAATCTTCTTATACAGAACATATTTTTCTTGGATGACTGATGCATCTGGTTTCTTCTTGAACTGGTATTTTTGATAGACCATTAAGTATGGTTTTCCATGAACAGCCGAGATGTCGAATTTGGCGTTGAGTAAGTTCCTAAACTGCTTATAGGTAAAAAATAGCTATTTATGAAGTCGCCACCATTTTACTGCTTTTCCTTGTAGACCATTGGCAGCCATAAGAGTCTGCCAGGTGTTCTATGTTTCGTGGGCCTTTAAGTAGGCTTTACACGGCTCGAGGTTGACCTTCGGATCCTCGTGGGTGCAGACTCCATAGGTCGGTATCACTGGCAGTTGTATCCAGGCCGTTTGCATGATTGTTGCTTGTAGTTCCTTGAGAACAGTGGTCTCGGTGTCACGAATATGTTCCTTTTTGATCTTCTTCTTATGCCTCTTCTTTTTGGAGTTAAGTGACTTTTGTGTCTCAAGTACTACTAGGTGTATTTCCCCAGCTAGAGAGAGCTTAAGCTGGTTACAGGTTAGGTGGCGATCAGTCAGCAGTGCCAATGGACTTGGTGTTTCACGAGCTCCTCCCTGTAGCAGCAGTAAGTTCTTGTTAGATGGCCCCACGTCTAGCGCCAAACTATAAAATTTCCTCTATGGGGTTGGGCGATAAGCAAGGCGGAATGCAAGACGACGTGAATAGAGAACAAGATGTCGGTCAGCTATCTCTACTGACGATGCTCGAGGACGTAGCCGGTGATCGAAGTCAAGGCAACGAGGGCGTCGATAAGCCTTTGGCAAGTCCGAGAGAGAAGAGCGTGAACGTCGTCTCTGTTATTGGATGCTCGAAGAAGCTGCTGATTGTGTCGCCGCTGTAATTGCCTTTGGTTCCAGATCGTGTCGCTGTCTGGCTGTCCCCTGGAAGATAAGAGGCCACTCTAACAAGTGTCGGCCGATAGCTGGAGCTGCGTGTTGAAAGATCCGCCCACTCCTGGATGTTGGGTGGGGGGTATACCTTGTGACAAAGGGGGTGGGCGTACATCTTGAAACAAAGGGGGTATAGGATGTGTAGGCTACTCTCGTCAGCAAGCTGATAAGCACAAAAATAGGTTAAAGAGTTAGGCCCAAAAAAAAAGTAAACACAGCTTGGATGTGATTTTAATGCATAGTAGAATTTATTGACCATTTTCTGCTCCAGCCACTGCCATGTTACTCGGTGATCGCGGAGTGAGCAAATTATGCGGAGCGGCCGAGCAAGCTCTCATAGGTACTAAAGATTGCTTATTTGCTAGAGGTAGCGTCATTTGCAAGCGCTCGCTGCCTTGCAGCTGGAAGCAAGTTCTACGAGGCATGCGCACTTAAATCAGGCGCGGAAACTTGAAATTTAGACACAGCATGAAGTTTAGATGTTCGTAGATAAATTTATGTAAAACGATATAATAATAAGAATTATGCTCAAAATTAATAATTTTAGTGAAGGCTATATATTTTAGGGCAAGTAAGCTCTATATTTGTAGGGAAAAAAAAACATTTGTTTTGATACAATGATATACTGCCACGTTAAAAATAGTTAACTTTGCTCTTGCAAAATACTGCAAGATCCTTACACCATATATAATACGAGATTTAGATGAAATAAAACACTAGCACCGATAAACAAATAATTAAATGTACTTGCCTGCGGAAACTGTTAATTACGAGATGATTTATTTAGTAATTCAGCATGTAAGCAGAATTGTCTATTAGGATTTGGGACAACTTACATATGATAATCACACCTTATTGGATGAATCGGACATAGCAACCGACTCATGGACATGGTAAAAATGAAATTAGGCATGTGCAAACCATCGTTACGTTGTAGTCTAGCAAACTATCACTGCAATGCTATTGCCTAAGGAGTTTAAATCGAAAACGATGCTTTTTGTATACAAAACATGATTAGCACTATTTTTCCGTGTATGATACTTACTATATAGGTGTATCGTACTTTCGATCATGATGTTGATAGACAAGGTTTACTGGATGGCACATGCAGAGAAAATCAATAAGATTTTGAGGCAGTAAGGTTCCATATTTGTCTATCAAAGATCATGTGTTTTAATACAATGTTCTTTTACTATGTCTAAAAGCAAATAACTTCGTTTTACTGCGGCAGAAAATAAAAAAGGTATCCAACAGTAATACTGCTGATGAGACAGATATTTGATAAATGACCCGTACACTTAAGCTTAATAAGGAATTCAAATAAATGAATATACTCGCATCTTCAACCAAATCACTAAATTAACTTGCCCGATGACAGTGTTTATCAATAAATAATTAATTTATTCACTAACTCAAAACAATTTTAAAGAATAGCAAAAATTTGAATCTCTAGCTCCTTTAACAAATTGTTTTAATATACCTTAACATAATAACCGAAGGGAAAAGAATGAGTGAAGTTAAAATAAATTATTATTTTTAATAGTTGGGTTATCGGAAGAGTAGAGTTATAATTATTTTAGAGGTATTATAGAATCGTTTGTTTATAGTTAGTCTGAAAGAAAGTAGCGCTATTGTAGGAAAATTTTCTCTCAAAAACTCGGCTACTCATGTATGTACTTTTTTGGCACACATTATATGTATATATAGCTCATTCCACCCCTAAATACGTCAATGTGGCCTATTTCGCCGTAATTTGTTCGGTGATGATCCCAGCTCTTAAGCGCGTACTGAGATACATTTTAAAAAACTAAACGTAAAAATTGATTTGTAAAGTCACGTTTATCTTGCTGTAATCATTGAAAGCAACGGTTTAAGTCGTTTTCAGGATAAAATTTGCAAAAAATAGGGCAAAATGTCCTTTCCGTAGACCGCCACTTTTCGATTTTCTCACTTTCTGATCTCTGCTGTACAAACACTAAGCTTATACACCCAAACTGCGGGTACGTACGTCAAAAACTGTAGGGTATTATCTACCCATCGAAATATGTACCAATAGCAGATTCCATTACCAATACCTTACCTAGACATGCGGCTTTTATGCTCGTTCAAAAAGCATATGTATTTTTTCAAAAATTGACTAAAATTTACTTTAACAAGATGCCACACATCATTTGACCAATACATTATAGTAGAGTCGCTTTGTATATTTGTTGTGAAAAAAAAAGAGGTAGAATATCTAGAATTAATCAATCAGGCATGCTTTATCCTAAAGCGCTACAACGCAACTTTTGTGGTAGAAGGCACCCAAAAGTATTTCATGCTGTGATCGTAAGGCTCAAGGAGTTATGGCTTGAATTGATAGTCCAAGACTGCCAGTTTTTAGTTTTACTTTGCTTGTAGATTTGATGTATTTAAAACTTGCATGCATAGCAGTTTCAGCTCGCAACTCAGAAGGGCATTCACACAATAATATATATATTAGATTCTCCGCTGATTTAGTCAAGGTATGTCAATAGCAAAAGCCTCCAAAAAAATAGAAAGAAAGTTATTTTACTATCAAGTGCTGTAAAATATGTGAAATAAGAATAGATACATACAAAGTACCCGCAGCAGTTGCATTAATAATAAGTGTGTATTAAGGTTATGTGTAGTTCACACTTAAATGTTGATTCCGTGCAGTGAAAATATAGTTATAATCGTCTTGTACTGTGTAGATATTATTTGCTACATACAATTTGTAAGGTATCAACATACACACACAAAAAAATGTATGTATCTTTTGTAAAATATCTGATAACTATAAAAAAGGCAAATTTGTCCGACAATTTCAGAGTTTTGCTTCTTCGTAGAGGATTATTTTTATAAAATGTCCGTCTGTGTGTGTGTGTGTGTGTGTGTGTGTGTGTGTGTGTGTGTGTGTGTGTGTGTGTGAGCAGTTTTATTATCGGATCACCTCAACCAATTTTGCTCTAAGAGGGCTATTTTTTTTTATTAGGATTCCAATCACCGCTGAAAAAAATATAAGTTTTGCTGCATATTTTTTTTCTAATTTTCATTTGATCATTTTTTGTGGATAAGTTGATTTACAAGCTAATAATTTTTATTTTAGGTTATTTTACGATGTATATTCTGAAAGACAATTCAATTTCAAACAACAAATCGTAATAAGATTAAATCAAGAGAATTTAGCAACTGGGTGTTTTTATATGTAGATAGGGAATATGTATATAATATATGTATATTACCTATTATATCTTAGAATATGTTTTAACGATGACAATAGTTCCAGTGCTGTCTATTTTGTTTTTGAATACAGATAATTTCTCAAAAAAAAATTTCAATTCATTCGATTATTCTATTTTATTTCGATTTTCATTATTTTTAAAACTAGATTTTTTCAAAAAATAGCATTCAGAGACATTTATCTTTGTTTCAGAATATTGTGTCACTATACTTTTCAAAGATCATTGAATTATGTACAGAGAAACTTATAAAGATAGAGTTCAGAAGATTTAGTAGAACGGTTGTACGTGTACGTGTAAATAGGGAATGAATATAATTCGTCCTATCTCATAATTTTTTTCACTGATTTCTATAATCCTGGGAAATTATTTGTATTTTTTTGTATACTTATCACAACAGAAAAATAGTAACAATTCTTTTGATGTATTCAGGTATTTGTGTATGTATGTATATACGTTATTAGTCATGTCTTAGAAGTCGCTTAAATGATTTTGATGAAATATGGTTCTAATTTTAATGTTTGTCCATCATTTATTAAGGAAAATGCCTTTAGAAAATACATATAAATATCATAAATATATGGATTTGATTAGCTTTTTTCATTTACTCCAATTGAAAAAAAAGAAGAATAACTTTCCTTATTTCAAAAAAATAGAATTAATTAATACATTTCAGTGAGTTGGAAATTGGTAACTCTCTTCGTCCTTTTCGTATGAAAGCATTTTGTTTGTGCATGTTTTGATATCCTTTAGTAGCTTGGAAATTGGTTACCCTCTTCATCCTATTCCTATAAAAGCTGTTTGTGCATGCTGTGATATCCTTAAGTTAATTCCATAATGCAACCGTTGTTCTCTTACAGTTGCCAAATGATTATAACACCAGTTTTTAAAATATTTGTGCACTCTTTGTTCTAGATAAAATATTCTATTATCACTGTAAAAGTATTAGTAATATGAAAATTACATTTGCATATTATTCATTCAAAAATGCTTTTTATTGATTTTTATTTTATTGTAATTATGGAAACATTGTGTTGTAAGCTGAGAAAAATATAGAACGTATCACTTGTTACTACTTTTTCGATAGATTCTCTATAGAAGTTTCATTCTTATTTTCTTTTGTTTTTGGATGTCCATCACCTCTGGAAGAAATTTTGAAGATCATGAAATTTCCCATGATAAAAACATTTTTCATAGAGAAAAAAAAGATTAATAAGGGTATGAATATAAAATTAGTAGAACATGTGAATGAAAAAGCTTTCTCCCAATAGATTGGCAGCGGTTCTTTGACCAATTTTGATCGTTGTTCCAAGATATTTTACGGTAGATATTCTGTAAGCTTTTATTAATCCTGGATAACCAATATTGCTTGATATAAAAATTTTAATTTATTTAATTCTTTTCCTTTTGTATTGATTTTATTGATTTCCGCAAATCGTTTTTTTTAAAGCTGATTTTTTTCCTATCAAAAATTTGTTTAGAGTATTTTGCCGTAGTATATGTTAAAGATCACGAAGGTTATAAAATAATAATGTTTCTAGAATTAGAAAAAAAGAATATTGATTAGGGTGTGTGTAAAAAAAAAAAGAATATATAAATAAGGGAGCTATGAGCCAATGAATTGGCAGCGGTTCTTATTTCGATTTTCATTTTCAAAACTCGATTTTTTCGTTAAAATATGTTTTAAAGATAGTTATCGTTGTTTTAGGACATTGTACGATGAGGGTTCTAAAATATCATCGAATGTTGGACAAAAAACGTATTTAGATAGAATTGAAAAAATTTAATAGCTGGGTGGGTGTAACTAGGAAATGTAAGTAAACAGTCATATCTTACGATTTCTTTGAACGAATTTTTATCGATTTTTTAGGATATTTTACTGTAGATATTCTGTAAGTGTTTTTTTGTATACCTATTATTGCTGAAAAAAGTTTTAATTTCCTCGATTTGTTTTTTTTTAATTTGTTTTTTTCGATTTGAGAAAATCGTTTTTCTTTAAGTGATTTTTTCGCTATCAACCGTTTTCTTAGAATACTTTGTGGCAGAACATCTAAAGATCATCAAATTTACCAAAAAATTTTATTTTTATTCGATCAATTCTGAAAGATCGATTTTTTTTACAAATGGATTTTTCGCAAGTAAACGTTGTTTCAGAATACATTGTAGTGGAGAGATCTTAAAGATGGAAGTTCTTAAATAATGCTGTCTTGGAATTTTGAAAAAAACAAAATTGATAAGGGTGTGTGTAAGAAAAGAAAAACATGTACATAATGCAGCATTGTGCCAATAAATTTGCAGCGGTGTTTTATTTTACCGAAGTAGACAAATCTTTTATTTGGTTTTATTGCTTAGAACCCAGATTAAAGAAATATAGTGATTTTCGCACATGTATGAAGTTAGGGGCTTAGCTCACGGCACGCTCAGGGGGCAAAGCCTTAATAGTAAATACATATATATACATATATATACATGGCTGATTTTTCCTTAACATACCCAGATCAACTTTAAAATTTGTTGAAACTTACGTGGGTTAAAAAAATTTTTTTTACGGTATTTGTATTGCAAATATCATTTTTAACAAATTCCTAAGGTGATTGTACTACCAAATTATCCGTTAATTAGATGTACATCATTATATAATAGTAAATTTTAGCCAATTAATTTAAAAAAGTCCACCTTTAGAACGTCTAGATCAGCTGAGTTTGAGATCAAAACGTTCTTACATAGCTAAAATAAAAGCCGGGATCATGCCCAATTAATAATAAAAAGTTTGTTTAGCTTAGTATTACCCTTCGGAAGCTGTTGCTGTTTCGAGAAGAGACACGAAAATCATTGCAAATGATATTTCGTGGATAATTATTGAAAATCCGTTGTTCGTCTTTAAACCGCTACAATTCTTGAATAATGGCACAAAATTCAACAAACATTATTTTAATTGATAGGGTAACCCTTAAGCTTTAAGTCAAGTTCATATAATCCATAATAGTTTACTACTTTGCTACCAGCGTTAAAAATAGAACCACTGTTCACTGGTGTACTTCGTAAAAAAATGCCAACTGGAGTAATCACTAAGACAAATATCTAACACTTTAGCCGAACAAAGCTAAAAAAAATAAAGTGAAGATCCGATGCACAGAAACAGAATGAGAGAAAAGTTGAGAATAAAGGGAGTGAAAGGGGGGCGGAAAAGACATTTTAACTGTAAACATCTTATACAGCTCGTAAACACAGTTGTGATTTCATTCTTACGTATATTGCTCTGAGCCCAAACAAATTCTTACGCGCAATGCACAGCTTGCACCCTTATTAACTACACTCGCTGCAGAATGAAGGGGGTTGGAATTGTGATTTTAACCAAAATTATCGTTGTCCAAGCCCCCCGTCCTGTCACCCCTACTCTTCCCGCACAATATTTAGAGACCGCTACATCTACTTACACACCTTTAAACAGCCCTCCGACACATGTTACATTCTTTGAATTTATTTGGTATATTGACCATTTAAATTCGTTTATCATTTCCTTGAGCATCCAACCGTCTTAGCCGCACCAAAATACTTTGAGTCATATATTTTCCCCCTAGACTCATTCATTTTTTTCATATCCTCCATACTCCTTTAGAATACATATTATGATTTACGTTACTTGTTTACGTGAAAAAAAATCTCAAAAGACCCCCAACACCATGTCATCGAACAATAATAATAGTTTGGGTTACACCTTTTAATCACATGCCATTCGTTAAGAATATTTTAATTACATGGTTGTTTAGGAGCAGTAACCTGAATAATGATTCGCATACACCCAATCAAACCCATAGACAAGCCCTGTTAACTACCAATGTAGAATAGGGTCAATTTCTCTGATATTTTGTATCACACAAACCATGCTGTACTTATTTCACATCACAATCTTATTTTTCTTTTTCTATAATTTGATCCACGGTCGGTAACATTTTTCTGTATATTTCTATTTATGTTATAGTCCTATACAAATATATTCATAAAACTTTAGGCAAATTTTCTCACTACCTCTGAAGCTGTTTCTTCGAAGCGTTGGTTTTTTTTTTCTTAAATTGTTAAAGAGTTAATTAAATATATTCATAATTAGGTATGATTGTATACCATGATATAATCATACTTAGACATAAACAAATTTCCGTATGATTCGAATACATATCTATTTCTAAATTTAATACAGTAATAATTGCCGATGATATGATGAATTATTACGTTCCATTATTATTATACACACATTTCTGTTTTTTACATTTGGGAGAATTTACCGAAAATTTCATAGTACAAAAATCAATTTGTATCCAAAGTATGTTTTAGTATTACGTAGGTCATGCAAAATTATGTCCACTATTTCTAAAACTTTTTTTTTGTATTATAGATGCTTTATAACATATGATTAGATATATTTATCGCAATATCCTTTTCAGATTAACATGGTAAAAATGTCAAAATTTCTTATTCTGCCCTCCATGGTATCAATTTAGATAAGTTTTTAATCTTTTGGGCAATAAATGACACGAACACTATTTGAAAGTCAACGTTTTGGTAACTGGTGCGTTGCCCTCATCAGGCTTCATTGAGACTCAAATTTTTCAGCACACAAATAGCAATAAAATTGCACTTTTAGACTATTACATTACGTTAATGAATTACAATTGAAAACTACCAATTAAGAAAACAACTTAAGAACGAAGTTAAGGCAAGAAACGTAACAATCTTAGCCGTAAGTCAATCGTACAATGAGGAAAATAAATTTAGTCAAATATGTACAGATATCTCTTCGTGGCTATTACAATTTTTCAGATTTATATGGAAATGTTTGTTTGTAAACATAGCTAAGGTACTTTATATCTTTCTGTCGATTGATAGTATGATTTGTGGTTGCACTAAAAAACATTTCCAGGATTAGGCGCTGTTTCCCATTGCTTTTAATGTCTAAAATTCCAAAATAGTCAAAATTAAAACTATGATTATACTCCGAACCGTGCAATAAAACGACAGAATTTCGATTGTAGTATTTCTTGTCTTCGTTAATGCAGGTTCTTAACTTTCTTTTAGTCTCGTCAATGTATATAGTTGTGCAGTTATTACATTTAAAGTTATATACTACACCACATTTATCCATATTATCCAGTTTATCTTTACCTAACGTCAGCATGCGAGATTGACTATCACTTGATAACAGAAATAAATTGATGCTAACATTTTTGAAAAATGACTTTAATTTATGAAACATTTTTTTATTTAACAGTATGGATAGAAAATTATTATCTTTGTTAGCCAGTTCTCGATTTTTTTTTTAATATTCCGTAAATTATTGTATAAACTGTGTGAGTTATTATTTTTATGATTTGTCGAATAAAAAAGTTCATCGATACATTTATTAAAAAATTATGGTGGATTGTTTTTCTCGCATAGTAAATTTTTTACAATTTTGACGTATTTAGAATGGAATGAGGCGTTAGGTAGTAAAATCGCTCTGTCAACTAAATTATATACAATATTTTTTTTTGTGTCTTTTAGATGATTGGGGTAAAAGTTAATAGTTCTATTACTATAAGAAGGTTCTCTGTACCAGTCAGTGATAATTTTATTATCCTGTCTATTGAGCGTCAAATTAAAAAAAGTAATATTACTATTGTTTTTCGTTTTAAAAGTGAATATAATGTTTTCGTCATCATGATTTGAAAGTTGCAATATGGAAGGTATGATGTCTGATTTAATGTACATAATTGAGTTATCTACACATAATTAAAAAAAAGTAAAGTGCAGTTGTATACATTTTTTTACTGTCAAAGGCACTCTGTTATTAAGTCATGCATAACCAATTGTGCGAAAATAAGTGAAAGAGGTAAATCAATTGGTGAGCCGGATATCTGCTTGTAATATTCACCCGCAAATAAAAATAATATGTTTCCGACCATAAAATGTGCGATATGTAATTGTTTATGAATAAAGATAGGACATTTATTGGTTATCAATTGTAACCGTCCATTTAAGCTTTAAATAAGTGCTCCTCGAGACAGATTTGTAACCAATGAAATGACATCGAAGGAAACTAACGTATGGTATGTAGGATAGGATACAATTTTATTGTATCTATGAGTTGGTAACTATCTACATGGAGATTAAAAAGTAAATTTTCTTAAATATCGAAAAGAATGTTGGCAAGATTGTATTTGTTTGAGCCAATAGAAGAAATAATGGGACGCAACGGGATTAAGAATTTGTGTATTTTTGGTACTCTTTAAGCTTGTGCTATACGTGTATGTGTTTGTGATAGTAAGACGTGATAGTATTTATACACTTATTATTCGTTATCATTCCAGTATCAATAAGTCATGTACTTGCGTTTGTAACTGTTTGAGGGAATTTTCGTTTATTTTTATGTATGCCAAATCATCATTTAAGAAAGATAAATTAATTTTTCCATATGTATCTTTTGCCATGCAAACTGTCATATTACTCTTATCGGCCTTAGTCGACATTAAGTTTTCATTATTTTTTAAAACATCATTAGTGTCAATAAGTTTCTTTTTAATGACTTTGTCAATATTCGTCAGTGTACATTATAAATTACGATTATTGCAAGCAAAATAACTAATACGTTCTAAAATATTATTTTTCACAGTATTATCCATCTTCCAAGTATCTAAGCGAATTTCTAAATTTTCTACTGCAGCAACAAAATCGTATTTTTTTAAAGTAGAACATTTTATATTGAATTTCGGTCCAAGGGCTACAATGTCTACAACATTTTTTGGGACGAGTACTTGAGTCATATTTTTTACTTAGTTTTGTTTGTTTACAATTTGAAAATTGAATCAATCCTTACTAAGTCATCTGCATAATTTACTTTTCAATATCGCAACTAGTTCTTCATGTATTCTCGCCCATTTTTGATCGACTAAACATAATTTTTTTTTTTAAATTGTTGCTCCTAGTAAATAAGTATAAATTGTATAAGGTAGATGAATTCTCGTTTTTTCTCTCGATGATTACATAGTTAAAAAGGTGTTTGCTGTATTCACAGCTAATCAGTAGAGAACCAAAGCTTAATAGAGTAAATAAGCTGACCAAAAAGGTATTCGATGTTGCGACGCACAGTAGGGGATTTTGTGTTTTTTTTTTTCAAAAATACATAGCGCCTAAACAAAAAAAAGGTGGAGCAATGTTTTTTTTTTTAAATTAAAGCTTATTGTCTGTAGAATATAGGAAAACTATAGAAAAAATTTGAAAAAAATTTTTAATGCCGGGAAATTTATGGAAATACGAAAAAATTTGTGAAACTTCGTATTTGTCAACAAAATCATTGGGTAAAATGTGC
>JAPYYV010004166.1:0-22320 GCA_030522625.1 Copidosoma aretas
TTCAAAAAATTCTTCCGCAAATCATTAGATTTTGTTTGATTTTCGTTTAATAAAAGCTAGATAAGGCCGACACATAGTTGGCGATCCTAGCAAAAATGAGCATAGAGAAAAATTACACTTGTTTTCTCGAAATTGCCTCCAACGGATCACTGATTACTTACTAAAGTAAAATAGTCAAATCAGAAGGCGCTTATCATGTCTAATATACTGTATAAATAGTTTTTTCAAACCAAATTTAGTTTCAACTAATTTTGAAGTTAATTTGAGTCAGATACGTAAGAATAATCCATATCAGAATTCTTTGAACTCTTGCTATAACTAAAGTTTTAAAAAATTCCAACGTCTAATGGCTTAAAATGTTTGGAGTTCAATTGCTTACAAAATCTATGTCTAATTTTATTGATGATGCTTCATGCAGATCAGATTTAAGGTGCTCAAAGACGGAGATCATAGCAAAAAATTGACGATTCCACATTTATCTCAAAATAATCGTTAAATTATATATAAATAAGTATCGTTTCGATAGCTTTTGTGTCGACGATGAAAAATCTTACGTAAGCTTTGCAAAACTCAGCAGTACTACCTTAGGGAGACTACGCTTGAAGGTCATATTTACCTTATGTCACAAATATGTTTAGTTGCGTTTCATTTACATAGTTCTTTAGGTAACGGAATGAACGATTATGATTTCAGATCAACGAAATTCGGCTATCTAACTGCTATAAGCATATTAGGACCTGGTGTCTAGCCTGCGTAGAATAAATTTTCAGTATTGTGTCATTGTTTTGGTCTGTTGGGCTGCTGATTACAAATATTGTGTACGGTTTTAAAAATTAAGCAGTTTTTTTCTCCTAAACCCAAGTTGGCAGCTTACCATTTTTTTCCAATATTTATTTGATTATAATATATCCTATTATTTACATATCAATTTTCAAACGTTATCAGTAACATATCGATGATTATATTAAAATATTTTTAATGATTTGTATTTTTTGAAATTCATGCACAAAGAGATACATTAGAAATAGATTATTCAGTAATTTCTCAGCAAATCCATTTAGTATACAGGGGGTAATACAACATTAAAACTAAACTACTACTGTATTTTTTTTCACGGATCAATCATTTAGATGTATGTAGCACTAATATTACTCTCTACATTACAAATAGTGATCATTTTTAGCAAATATGTGTGCAATTTTATTGCACCTACATATGCATACGCATTCTGTTCATACGGAGCAAGTGCAACATCCATTGAATTTCATACTTAGTGCATGTATATTGGAGCTACTAGTTTAAAGATCAGAAAATGTGAATAAACGAAGAAAAACGAGGTTAATCAGTTCATTTTCTATCGCAAGATGATATCTATCAGTGTAACGTGTTAGTGATATAGCTCGATGTGAGCACAACTTATATTTGCACTGTAAACGCTAATTAGTTGTGCGCGCTACACTGATATAGCATTTCAAGCATTGGCATTTTATCACTGTTGTGTACCAGAAATATTTCAGGATAATTATTTCTCGTACTTACTAGTTCATCAATTTAGTACTGAAATGTAGTATACTGTACCACCACTTGATATAATGAACATGATAGATTTTAATCACGTGTATGTATGTGTGTGAGTAATTTATTGATTTCCACCCATGCAATCAAGCCCGTAAAGCCATCAAAAAAATGTATACTTATAGTTTGGGAGTATGTATACTTTATTACGGAGCGTGACATGTAAAGGTAGAAAAGTTGGAATGATCGGAAGAAATGAATGGGAACCTACTCATTGTGGTTAGGCATGCATGACAATTTAATGTTTATAATTTATTTTAGTATAAAAATAATTACAATTAATGAGGTTGGTAATTCCAACTAAATACAAGTTTATACGATATAATATTTGTATTAGATCTCTAGCTGACTGACATCGACAATTGGCAAATAAATATTTTTATTATTTTTGATGGTTCATTACAAAGGTCTTTAAATTCCTTAAAATCACATATTTAAGTTCATTTTATTTGCCAAAAATTATGTTTCACGTCAAATGTATCAAAATAACTTCTCAATCGGTCAGGTCACACAATTTTTTTATCCTTGCGGTAGTGCCTATAGTTTTTTGATTACAAGAACATATAGTTTGTGATAAGAATTTTAAAATCACACGAAATGTCAGCTTGCACGAAAATACATTCATTTAGACGTTGTGCAAAACGTCATTGCAGTAACCTGTTTGACATTTACTTAATAATTCCTGAATACTAAACATTCCGAAGTTTAATTATACTATGTCGAAGTATATAAAATTTAATAATATTGATTTTGATAGTATAAAATAACATAGTAGTGATGTTTATTAATTTTTAATATAACAGTATTAAAAATAATAAACTGGCTTCTTTATACAATAATGTGTAGATTTTGTATCATTTCTCATACTTAAAAAACTAAAAAATAATATATCACACTGGACCCTCCTTATTCTCTGTATACTGATTATTCCTAGCTTGTTCTAGTTCTTTTGATGAACTGCTGCTCAAGGCAAGGCCGATAATTGTTCCAGTTGAACATGTAGTTCCTTTTTGATAGCACTGGAAAGGTATCTTTGCAGCAAATAAGTCTTTCTCAGGACTTAATTTTTCCTGAAAAAATATTTTTAATTTTCAATTGCTCTTTTGATAAGGTATTCTAAACACTAGGTAAAATTTTTAAATATTTTTAACGTATTTTTTTTTAATTTTAATATTATTTTTAATATCAAAGCATAAAAGCAAAAAGATACTTGTACATTGTTATTTATTCGGTAAATAACTTTATTAATGTTAAATGTAAAGAAGATAAAGTGTGTATACATTTCACCATACACATTAAGCAGGCAATATACTAATAAAATTAATATTTCATAATAACTAAGTGAGGTTTAAAAAAATTTTCTGACAAGGTTCATCCAAAACAATGATATAGTCCATCACACGCTGTGGTTGAGACCTTAAGATAGTTGTTTCCCAACATATAACTATGCACAAAAAAATTCTATCCTGTATGTAAATAGCAAACAATCGTTTTTAATTCGAAATATGACACTGTCAGAGAGACAAGGTAAATAAAAGTTTTTTAGCAAATTTTTTTTTTAATTTATCCATTAATATCGTGTAAATAAAAAAATAACCCCATTTGTATCTGAAAAGTTCTAATTTTTAACTGATTCAAATAAACAAAGGCTACTATTCTCCTATAAATAAATACTCACTATATTATCATCTTTGATTCTCTAAATAAAGTCCTAACTATTCTTTGAATGCTTTTGTCCATACGATTTTTCTAGGTTTTTATGTACAAATGAATTTTCAACAAATTTTACGTTTTTTTAAACAGATCTAAGATGCTGAGATTGTAAATATGTATTTAATGAAGACAAATTATCTTTGGCTATCATAATTGGATAAAAATTGTAACTATTTCGATACAAATAGTATCATTTTTTCCATCACGCGATATATTGATGGATAAACTAGGGAATAATTTGATGAAACACTACGATGTACCTTGTATATCTAACACTATCACAAATCTATACGAAAATAATTATATGCTATTTGCCTGAAGGATATAACTTTATTTATGTAAATTTATATATGAGGAAACAACTACCACAACTACCCTTTATTTCAACACTAGTGTTGTTTTCTGCTTTTTACTAACTACTGAACCGTTGAAGTATAGTTATAGCTTTATATTTTTAATAAAGGGACTTAGGCAGGGTGCCAGAGGTGCCAAGCGTAGTGGTGTTTTACAGCAATGCGAGTTTAGGCTTAAAATTTAAAAAAAATGCAAAGAACAACATCCCAAGGTCTTGACATAGAGCGAAGTCGGGAAAGTTGTTTTTTATTGTAAAATAATCACTTTTTAGGCTCTTTCTTGGGTTTTTGTTAAATATAACGAGAACTTGTGTTCGTCGAGAAAAATGTTCAAAATAAAAGTTGTAAAAGTAAAGATTTAACATTAAATTTTAAAAATCGTTAATATTTTTTAAACAAGAAAAAACGACGAGAAAGGCAAAAAAATAACAACGATAAAAAGTAATCCTTAATATTATTTTTACTTTTCATATCTTATGTTACTTAAATTTAATAAGAATTAGATACATTGTCGACCTTTGTATGTTTAACAATGTACGTCCGATAGCAAAATTTTCAAATGGAGGCCCACTGCAAAATTGTTAAGATGAAATCTCGATTGTCTGTACAGTTGGTCCATCAAGATGAGTCGCGACTTGCTTTACTGAAACTCGTAGGTACTAACAGTGACGTAGATCACTCGAAAATTACGATTTTTAAATTGGTAATACAGCGAGAATATTACGCGGATCGATGGAATGAATAGACATGTATTAATATCAATTAATGCTATTCAATAAAGACAAATAATATACAGACTAACAAAACAGCTAAGCCAGCTGCTCACAGGCAGGCACGACTGCATGCTTCGACGGACAGACGAGATCTAGCCTGCATGCTACGTCAGAGCACCAGGCGTCCGCGAAGCTGCTCGCTTGCAGTTGCCTAGAGATGGTGTAATACAGATGGTATAATACATACATACTCTTCAGTACTAATGTATTACAAACTTAATACGCTTTCTTACATTTATACTGGTCTCATTTAATTTAACTTCTTAAATTTGACATATTTCTGAGCGTTTCAAACTTTAACCTTCCAAGAGATTTCGTAAAAATATTTGCAACGTTATTGTCTGAATCAAGCTTTACAATATTAATTATTCCTTTTAAATAACTTTTATTACCAAAATGATAATGTACCTTAATTCACTTCGAATTTTTTTTAAAATTACCAAAATTAGCTACGCTTACTGCTCCAGAATTATCTTGATAAACGAAAATCGGTTTTTTTGATTTAAAATCAAAATCTTCTCTCAAATCTTTCTTAGTTTTTAAGTCATTCACTGCCTCTGACAACGCAACATATTCAGCCGATGTAGGGGACCTTGTTACACTAGTCCGTTTTCTTGTTTTCCAATATACTACATTACCAAATAAACTTATTACATAACCAGATGTGGACTTTCTATCAATATTATCACCTGCCCAATCTAAATCTACAAAACAGTCCAAAACATTTACATTTTCATTTTTTTTGTACATAAGTTTCAAATCTCTTGTAAGGTATACATACTTCAAACCTCTCATCGCATACTTAAGATGAATTTCATTATAACAATTCTGATATCTACTTGAATAATTTACGCTATAACTTATATCAGATCTCGTCCCTGAACGTTCACCAATCAAGTTTATGCACTTCAAATCATTATTTACTTCATTCGCTTGATTTAATTTTTAATTAACTTTTATCGGTCTAGCATATACCTTCGCATTTTCAAGCTTATACTTATTTGCTACAGATTTAATATAATTTTTCTGACTCGAAAATACTTTACTATTATTTTTCACATCATAATCAATATGTATTCATAAAGAATTCTTCACTTTCCCTAAATCTTTTATGCAAAATCTTTCTGATAACTTTCTTTTAATCATATCAACAGTCTCTTGGCTTTAACAGCAAATTATTAAATCATCAACGAATAGTATCAAACGCACTTTATCTTTCTCATTATTCATAGAATACAAATAATTGTTAACTTTACTATTTTTGAAACCCAAACTTATCGTATATATTAATCGAAACATTCAAACCAAGCCCTTGAGCTTTTTCTCAGACCATACAAAGATTTTTGCTATGTACATACTTTAACAAAATCATTTTTAAAACCTTAAGGCTGTTTCACATACATCTCTGATCTTACTTTACCAATAGAAAACGCTGTTTTAACATCCATCTGATCAATAATTAAACTTTAATGATAACAATAAGATAATAATATTTTTAAAGTTTGCATTTTAGCAATCGGAGAGTAAATATCTTCAATAAACTCTTTTTGTTGAAACCCTCTGACTACTAACCTAGCTTTAAATTTTTTTTTATCTTCTTCAGAATGAACCTATTTTACATCCACAACTTTTTTATCCTTAGGCTTATTAACCAATATCCAAGTTCAATTTTTATTTGAACCATTAATCTCTTTTTTCATAGCATTTTTCCAATAATCAGATTCAACACTTTTTACTACTTTATTAAAACTCTTAGGATTGTCGGTACTACAATAATTTACATAAATAGTATTATAAAAATAGTTTTCAACATGTCTGTCTGGACGTTTTACATTTCTTTTTGGTCTATTAGTAACATTGTTTTCATTTTAGCTTTTACATTTACTTTCTCTCTCGATAATATTATCATCATTATTATTATCAGCATCTTCAAATTCATCGTCCAACTCACATTTATTATCAAAAATTTCACTTTCATGTTCAGCTTCATCATCATCTTTTAAACCAATACAATATTTATCCTTTTCAATCACATCAACGTGTTTAGCTACAATCATTTGGTAAATAATCAATACTCTGTATCCAACATTATCATAACCTACAAGAATACCTTAATCTGCTTTTCCATCCTATTTGGATCTTCTTCTTTGCTCAGGTACCCGTACAAATACTCTGCTTCCATACATTTTTGAATGTTTAATATATGGTCAAATACCACAGAAAATTTCAAAAGGCGTCTTTAATTCAGCAGTATTTCCAAGTGTCCCGTTCTTTAGATAGGCTGCCGCACAAATTACTTCCGGCCAAAACCTTCTAATAATCCTAGCATCGCTTAACAAACATCTCGCAACTTCTATTATAGTCCTATTATATCTCTCCACTGTACCATTTAATTCATGTACATACGGTGGGCTCGCAATTATAATAATTCCTTCATCTTTTACAAAATTAAATAAATCTTGTAATCATATATTCTTTCTTATTATTACAACGCAATTTTTGATCTTTTTTTCATCTAAATTTTCAACTTCATTATTATACGACACTAAACAATCATACACCTCGTCCTTTGTTTGAATCGGATAAACCCTTGCAATTTTACTAAAATCATCAATAAATGAAACAAAATATTTTTCCCCATTAAGTCCAATAGTATTATAAGGCGCATTTACATCAGTATGAACTATTTCCGAAATCTCTTTTGCTCTTTGTCTGTTATTCTCAACCGGTAAATTATGCATCTTGTTTTCGAAACAAACAACACATTTCATTTAATCATTTTCAATTTCTTTAAGTAAACCTTCAGGAAGTTTATTTTTATATTACATGTTTAAATATCTAAAATTTACATGCCCCAAAATACGATACCATTTTTCCTTTAAAGTAATTTCATCATTCTTGGTACACATAGAATTAACAGTAATTTTTGTTTCATATCTTATTTCACTTCGCATTTTATACGTTTTTTCAACTTTATACGCAATAGCTGGAAGCGCACCCTCACTGCTATAAACTTTCACAGTATTATTCTGCGCAACAACTTTTTTTTTGTCTGTAATTTTTGATGAACTTAATAAATTTTCTTTCAATTCTTTAACATAATATACATTAGACAATTTAATTTTTATTAATTTATCTTATTTTTTAAAATAACTCAAAACTCATCCAACTTTTGTCGCTTTGAAACCTCTACGGTCTCCTACATTTATGTTAACCGGATTTTTCAAATCAATATACTTTACAAAAACATCATCCCGATTTACTGTATGATCAGTACAACCGCTATCTAAAAGCCAGTCTATATGTTTACCTTTCGCTTCGCTGTGCATTGCAATCGACTCGACAACCTTCGCTGAGAATGCACCAAACGACCCGATGCTTTGTTGCTATGCGTCGCCTCTGCCTTGTTCTCCCCTTGAGCCTCCGCCTCTGCTTCTGCCTCTGCTTCTTGAAGCTCCTCGATGCACGCCGTTTCCACGAAATTGTTGGCGCCGGCCCCTCTATGCTCCACCTCTATAGCCAGCATTGTTTAAATTCGGGCAGTCTTTCTTAAAATTTCCAATTTCACCACAACCGTAACAGGCTTTTTCTTGTTGTTTTTCGCGACTTCTCAAGTTCGACACGAAAGCATTTGATTTTACGTTTACGCTTTCCATTTTATTTTCAATTTTCAACATTTTAATTTTATCGATCACATAACTCACAGTTTGATCCTCTTCTTTCAACGTGTCTATTAAATCACTAATACAACTGTATGATTCCGGCAAAGTTCTTAATAAATAATTTAACTTCTCATTTTCATACACTGTAGGAGCTGCAGCTTTCAACTCGTTTATTGATTTTGCAAAATCACTTATAAAAACTAATGACTCCTGTAGTCTTTCAATCTGATTCTTTCCAATTTGTTTCTACATATGATCAGCAGCGCTGTCAATTCCTTCAAATACATGCCATCAATCTTTTTCATAATCTTAAAGGCCACGTACAAATTACTTACGAATTCCAGCTGCTTATTCGAAATAGCACTGTATATATAATTCATGGCTTTTAAATCCATTTCAGCCTAATCATCTTCCTTGTACGTCGATACTTGTTCTCTTTCTATTACTGTTGTGCATTCATTCAATTTCAAAAACATCGTTACCCTTTTCTTCCGGTGTGCATAGTCTTGGCCATCAAACACAGGTATCGAAATTTCTGCTATCTTGATATCACATGTTTCCGTTCTCGTGCCTTCTTGATTTTTCGAATCTTTTTTCTTCGTACATACACTCTTTCAGAACCAGTATATTTTCTATAACTTTTATAAAAACTTTTCTTAAACTTTTCAGTGTTAGATTTATACTCTTATTTTTAGCTACAATTTTACCACTGAGCATCAGCACGTACAATTTTTTCTCAACATTTCCAGTGTTGGATTTACACTTATTTTCAATTTGAACGCCACACTTATAGAACGGAAAACACTTTTATTTCTCGTAACCACGGAGCTGCTGCTATGTTAATATAATGAGGGTATTACGTGGATCGATGGAATGAATAGACTTGTATTAATATTAATTAATGATATATAATAGAGACAAATAATATACGGAATGAAGACACAGCCAAACTAACTGCTCGCACGCACGCACGACCGCATGCTTCGACGGACAGACGAGATCTAGCCTGCATGCTACGTCAGAGCTCCAGGCGTCCGCGAAGCAGCTCGCTCGCAGTTGCCTGGAGATGGCGCCGCTAGTCTATCTCTCTTTTTTCAGTACAATATATACATACTCTTAAGCATGAATGTATTACATACTGAACATAAGTAAACAAATAAAGTTATAAAAAAAAATCCGTAACGAAGGACAGTATTTTCGCCAATTGTAAACTTAGAGGTTTGCAATAAGGCGCATTCAATTGCGCTTATTTATTAGTAATTTAAAATAAAATGTTTATTGCAAGACCAATTAAAGCTTAAATACGGTACTTTTGGTTTTTTGCATGTACCGTCCGTCCTAAGTACTATTATAACTTTACACACGGTCAGGACCTTCTTAAATGTTACCTTTATAGCAGGAATTTTTTTTCGAGTCTATTCGATTAACCCTCAAGTCACAATCAACTGTTACAACTACAAACAATTTGAGCGCAGAGGGCGGCAGTTCAGCATCTGTAGCCACTAGCGCGCCGCGCATGCGGAGTTACCGATTCCGTGCCCTCGCAGCAGTCGCAGAGCTCATCAATGCTGATTAATTCGTTACGCAGAACAATAACCCCTACTATAGTGAAATTAAGTCCATTTCTAGGTATTTTTTCCTCAGCTTCACAGCAGTGCCCTTTATTTGATCGTATTTCCTTTTTGTGGCACAGAAAAATGGATTTTTTGCACAAATTTTTTTAAAACTAGAGTTTTAAGCGCATTTTCTGTCAGATAAGTATTAAAATTTAATGATTAACGATATTTTATGACTATTCGACATCATGCAATCAATATACTGAATAAGTGATTAGATAAATATCTTTAAACATGGATAAACTTCCCTGTGAAAAAAAAAAGTAAGACTTTTATGGCGTTGTACATATTTATTATAATAATATTATACAGAGAAAAAGATGATGTACATCATAAATATGTCTACATCAGTCTGGCTTTCTTGCCTACGTGCAGTGTTTGCTCCGATTCATTTAGCTGATCGATACCATCGTTTTTATCGGAATTTACGTCGTTTTCAATAGTACACGTATCCACAGTTAATGAGGCCGTTTATATAATGCTCTAAAGCCTGTCATCGTTCTTGTCCTCGCTAAATACCTGCATCTTGAACTTTAACGTTCAAACAATTTTTACCCTCGCATTTCTTGCAAAACTTTGAACAGTATATTCTGATTTTTCTGCATAAACACGATTAAGTGCGGTAGTTTTTTGCACAGCTACAACAAATTTTATCTAGTACTTGTCTAGCAAAGCACTTACAGTTGTTAGAATAGGAAAACAAAAAAAATTTGTTTTTTTTTCAGCTTAAATCAGTGGCTTTTTTTGTTTGTCCAAGTTCCACAGTTTTAATTAGTAGTGACTTTTAAATTCATCCTCTTTGTGTGTTAATGCCACGTATTTGTGTAAGTTTAAGGATTTAGACCTGCTCTGCACAGCTGCTTCCTGGCAAAAGAGAGGAAAGCCTATGAATCTGTTATGTTTCAAAGAGACTTGAAAGTATACAATAGATACGAACGGATAAGAGTGGGTCTGGTGTACGGTTCATGTCTACTGTAACTGCAATGTTTACTAAAATTAGGTACGAATAGAAAATCAAAGATAACTTATCATTTTCCATTCGTAAAAGTAAGACGTTAAACAGTAGTATCGATAAGCACTGCGACTACTGCGAAGCCACGGAGTTGGTACCTGCGCATACCCGGCGCACTGCTGGCTACAGATGCTGAACTGCTGCGTTTCACACTTAAATTTTGTGTAATTGTAACAGTTGCTTGTGACATAAGGGTTGATCAAATGGACTGGTAAGATAATTCGTGCTATGAACTAAACATTTAAGAAGGTGTTGACCGAGTATGAAGCTATAAAATTACTTAGGACGGACGCTACACGAAAAAATCCAAAAGTACCTTATCTCAGCTTCTATTGGTCTTACAATAAACTTTTTTTTTTATTCATGAATCAGTCAGCGCAATTGAGTGCGCTTTGTTGCAAATCTCTAAGTTTACAATTAGCGAAAATACAATGCAGTGTTATGCCGAATCATTGCATATAAAATGGTTCTTTGTATAGATAAAATGCAATCAAAAACATGTTTTTAAGTGAGGCCAGCAATAAAAGCACCCTTACCATTAAAAAAACAATTATGGTAACAATTTTCTTGTTTGAATCTGCTTAAGCGCTAAGCAGTTACTCAAGCCACACCAAGCTTAAAATATACATATCTTTAGGCAGGGGGTTTTTCAGTTTTACTTTCTGACAGACTCTGACTACTCACCGACAACTTAAACGTGAAATAGGATATTGTGAGCCATGATTACATTGCAAGTAGGTCAACAGAGACCAAATCTGGAAAACGGCCACAAATCATTTTTTTGGTTTCTATTTCGTAGGTACTTTATTACAGTCTATTTACTAGATCTTGTGAGATATCCAAATTGATGTTAAGGCATATTTAAATAAAATACTGAGTTAGTGATAAACTGAACAATATATAATTAGGCTGCAAACGTGTTACCAGCTCTAAGTCTTTTTACTCCGCAAATAAAAAAATAAAAAAAAAAAAATAACAATAATAATTACTAAAAATTATATTGGAAAAGTTTTTTATCATGCAATAAAGAAAAGAAAATAATTTTGTTGCATGAATAATAGAGACAATTACGAGTCAGGGACGTATTTCATTGTATCTAGTATAAATATTTGTTGACGCCTGCTTTTATTCGTTATTTATACAATAACACTTTCTTTGAGCTCATTGATAAAAGTGTATTTTCATACTTATGTTAATCTTTTTAGATAGCACGGCTGTGCGTTTTAGACATTTACTAAACTGTTGTATTGGTCCCTTTTTATGTTGTGTCTATAATCATATGTACATAGAATCTTTATAACCAATCGTTCTGAATTTGCATCAAGTTTAGTTTAATTATTCTTTTGATTGCATCAAAGTACTCTAAATAGTCTAGTAAATATCATTGACATAAGAAAATAAAGTACATCAACCCAGAGTCTAACCAGAAATCATCTTTTGTATGAATACGCTTACAATTACACGATAAAAAAATTGCATAAAGCAGTATTCAGTCATCCAATGCTTATCAATGGTGAGATAGTCTCAATAATAAGGATTTGGCACTCTGAACGCTCCTCGTGCCAACCCTCCAAACCCTGATGATAACTTTTAGTGAAGCACTTTATTTTTGAGATGAGTTTTTTAGTAATATTCTATGTTCTAATCTTTAATTATAAAAATGTAATAGACAGACCAAAAGTCTTCAGGGTTGTTACAAAAAAAAAAAAAAATTTGAAGTGGTAAGGAGATTTTTGAGCTGAGTAAAGCACGATTAAAAGGCAGCTCTTCCTTGCTGTACTTACTTTGCAATACGAATAGAATACATTTTTGACATGCTGCATTGATACGATATTATTGTACCAAATAAAGGTACTTCTTTAAGTAGAAAACCAATTATTTTATATTTTTTTGCAATATTGTATAAGTACATATTCTTTATAAGAAAGAATCTTTTAAAAATAGGTATTTTTTTGGCTTTCTCTTAGACTTTCATTGTGAAAAGCTTGTTTTATTCCTCATATGATTTAAGATGACGTTACTAAGAAAAATTTTTTAATATGTTTAACTTTCGATCCAATTAAAAGAAAAAAAGTTATATCTTGGGCAATCCATACCTGTTAATTCAGTACTGGATCACGATCACAAGATGCAACTCGAGATATCTCACAAAATTTCTAAAAGTGAGGTAGTCGGTACAGTAGATACGAAAGGGTGTATACTGAATGCCCTTATTGTCAACTGAAAAATTTGACGTCGAAAAAAGGTCACAAATATATCATAAATATATACATTTTTGCAAACAAGGTTGAAATTAAAAAATCCTATGCTATTTAAATGGGAAAACAAGATGTGTCTAGGGGCACATGTTGAATCTAAAAATTTTTGGTTTTCAGGCTATGGATTTTCATTTTGGGATGCAACGAAGAGATTCCAGGGGGTAGATGACCAAAAACTTGAAATCGGTAAATAACGGACACCCTAATATATATATATACACACATATATTTTTAAATAAATATTATTGATGTATATAAATACATATATCTTTGTTTGGCTTAGAGGGGGTTGACCATACCCCCCCCCCCCTTGCGTACATCCCTTACTAAAGAAGGTATTCATGAGTTCATTATTTAAAAAAAAAAAAATTTGCAGTATCGAAAATTAGAATCCTCCAACAGCCCCCCCCTCCCCCCCCCAACCCTAAATCGCCACTCATATAACAAGATATAACTATTTTAATTTTTCTGTTATTCATAATCAGTAAAACTTGAATAATTTCTATCACACCCAACTCCCCCAAACACACTTCTCTACAACATTAACCGACTTCCTTGGGTTACTATCTGTATTACACCCCTTTGTCATATATCTAAATCCTTTCGGAAGCTGCTGATGACTTCCGACAGCAGCTAAAGCCGCTACCCATACTTCCACAGCCATCACAGCGCGGCAAACGTGACTTTTTTAATATACAAAATATCTGAAAAAGAGAATTTGGAATCATAATGAGTTTTTTTCCAATGAACAGCTGATAACTTGTAAATTATAGAAAAAATAGTCCGAACATTGGCTCTAATAGCAGATAATTTCGAAATATTCCAAAACCAACCCAAAAATCTCACTCTTGTAATAAAAATTAAATAGCTTGCGATGCATTTGATAAAATAATATAAAAACTATTATCAAAATATGTTGGGTAATGCCCAACATAAATCCACGCTTTAAACTTTAGAATAAAAAATGGTGGATCCAACATGGTGCACAAGCTATCCGAATTTTCAAATGTTCGAATTTGAAAAAGATTATTGCATTCGACCTTCAATGAAGGGTAGAAAGTGTTTGATATAAAATATTATTAGAAATTAGGTGAAAAAAATTTTTCTTGATAGATACACATTCTTCTCAACCTAAAAAAATTGCAATTTTATTGCTCACATTAAAATGTGTCGTGCATAAAATGTTTGTACACACATTTAGTATATTTGTGCTGCTGACTACTTACCCACAGATAGATCGTTGGAAATTCACAATGGCTATTTCAACATGGTTGCCAACCTTAGAACATCAAAAAAATTTCCTTAAAAAAATCGCTTGTATTTAACACATCATTTTAAGTAAAAAATGTGTCTTACATAATATTGAATACAATTTTTGTTTTCGAGACAGAAATCATAAATACAAACACATTTTTTCTAACCTCAAAATATGGTATTTTTTCCAATCATAAAGAAAGAATGTGCCATTGTAATCAATTTTTATGTAAACATTTGGTATTTTCGGGCTTTTGATTACTAACCTACAGTAAGATCTTTGAAAATTTAAGATAGCGACCTTATCACGGCGGCTTTTTGTCAAAAAACAAATTTTTAATAAAAAAAAAATCGATATTATTTAACACAACATTACCAGTAAAAATTGTGTCACACATCATTTTGATTTATACTGTTAATTACTAAAAAGAAAATATGAACATACACATTTTTTCTTACCTTACAATATTGTATTCTTTCTACCTGTACAGAATATAATATCTTGATGTTAGAAAAAATGTTTGCATACTGATGATTTCTTTCTTGATAACAACAATTGTAATCAATAATAAATCAGACAAATTTATTGCTCGACATGTTGTGTAACATTAAATCTAAATTTTTTGAATGAAAGATTTGTGAAGTTTTTAGAAGTTAGTAATCAATAGCCCAAAAATACTGAATGTTCATATATACCTCATTAATATGGCACACTTTTTGTATAATAGAAAGAATCTACTGTTTTCAGGGTAAAAAAGTATGTTGTTATTAATACTTTTGTTTTTGAAAACAACAATTGTAATAAATATTTTAAAAGAGGCCTTTTTCACTTAAACTGTTGTGTTAAATCAAACCAAATTTTTTTAAATCTATAATTTGTTGATTTCTTAAAAATGGTCCGCTATGTTAGAATCGCCATTTGAAAATTCAAAAATTTTAACTGTGGTTCTGGAGTTAACAGCCGAAAAATACCTAGTATTTACATAATCCTCATTTTAATGACATATTTTTTCTTTATTAGTAATAAAATTACGATTTTTTCAGGTTGAGAAAAATGTGTAGATGTTTATAATTTTCTTTCTCGCTATTAACAGTTATTATGATTATTTTATAAGATCCATTTTTTACTCTGAAGTAAGTGTATATAGTAAGTAATGGTATTTTTATTATTCAAACATCAAAGAATTTTGATAACTTTGCCGCCATGCTGGATCCGGCACTTTGTATTCTAAAGCTTAAGGCATCGATTTATGTTAGGCATTTTCTGGTATATTTGTACAACTATTTTTTAGCAAATATAATCAGTAAATAGCAAGTTATCCAACTGTTAGTAGTTTAGTGGCATTTTCAGGTTTGTTTCGGAATATTCTGCAGTTTTTTGCTGTTTAAGCCAGTGTTCTGACCATTTTTACTCTAATCTATAAGCTTTCAGCTGTAGATCAGCAAAAAATCATCACAATTGCATGTTTTCTTCTCAGAATATTTTATTTACAGAAAAAAAAGTGCCGTTCAGCACACTGTGAGCTGTCTTACATATCGAATGTGTAAAAACTGCATCTTAAACCTGGAGCATGCCGTCCTAGAGCAGGGCGTAGAAATAAGCTGTAAAGAATATTAAGAAATTTGTCGTACTGTCAACAAGTATTCGAGACAATAATTATTTTCAAAGGCATTACAACAAATGAATAATCAAGGTTTGCAGAATTGAAGAAAGCCACTGCCAAATTGTTGCACAGTAATCCGATGGAATGGAAATATAAAAAAGGGTTAGGACTGACAGAAAAAGTAATTGATTGATAAATGATATGAGAAAGACGATAAATTTTGAAAATTAGAAATGCACGAGATAGAGTGAAGAAACACGGGTATACGAATTTTTGGCAAATAGGTACAAGTACTGAAAAAAAAGGTAATGCCAAAATTAAAATCAAAGAAATGTACGGTACTGTTTCTAAAAAAAAAGAAATATACGCTTGAAAGAATTAGTGCAAATGTCAAAAATATTTAAACAGGAAAATCAGTAATGGACTTACTAAAAAGTGTTTGGACGAAAAAAACGAGGAATAGACTGTTTTTGAAACTGGAATGCATGAAAATCAAAGCGGATGAAGTATGGTACAATTGACATAAAAGCAGGGTCAGGATGCAACATCGCACACTCAGGAAAATAGACAAAAAGGAAGAAGTTTAATATTAAAAAGAAGAGCATTCGTGACTACGATTTATAATTATTCTAAAAAGAGAAGGGCCGGAGGGGGCATCTTTTCAGAAGTTGAGAAAAAATTCTAGTAATTACAAGTAAATGAATAACAATGGAGTATGAGTAATGGAAATAGAAAAAAGTCAAGACACCGATATCGGTAACCAAAGACAGTCAAAGTCTAAAGTGGACTGGAAATGATACAGTTGTTGAAGTAGAAAAAACTGATAATCTACTATCTTTGAATTTTTAATAATCTTGTGTTATGCGCAAAGCATTTTTAAGACACAAAACAAATGCTAAAAGACTAAAATAATTATGGTCCAAAGAATAGGCTTAAAATCAGTACAAGAGAAAGGAGACTTCTAATTTTAATAAATAGAAAAAGAATAGAAGAATATTAGTTTGAACTAATAAGGAAGGTTATAGAAGTTGTGAAGATGTATACATATCAAGAAAAGAGGTTCCCATCAAAAAATAGCTTCTTGCTTTACGCGAAAAAACAACAGGTAGCATGAGAGAGGTAGTTACCGCTGTTTGGAGCTTAACCAAAAACCTAACATAAACAGTATACATCGAAGAGCTCATAAGATTGATGATAAAGCTAGGTTGCTTACACAGAGTGAAGACTTAGCGATAAAATTAACAAATGTTAGGTTTCAATGCAAATATACAAGGATATACTTGTACATAGAAAATAGAGGTAAAAAGGGTTGAAATAAAAGTAGATATAAGGAAAATGACAGAAAATAACATTTTGCACTTTGATAAAATAGATAAGAGCAGATGGCCATACATATGCTTGGTGAAAAAATTGAGGCACATAATCAATCAAAACCGGGCAAAATATTATTTTAAGTTAAAGTAGCATATAAGGCAGTAGGGGTTGGAAAAACGACTATACTTATGAAACGGACGACCCAGGAAAAATGAACTTGAGATAACCAAAGTGAATTCTAGAAGCTGTAGAGAGACCTAAGTCAATCAAGAAATACAGGGGAACTAAAAGGTAAAAAAAACTAAAACTCTCGTAGATAATACAGATAATTGAGAAAAACGAGGGAGAAAAGAGTATGGAAAAAAATTAACTTAACAAAAGATTTATAAGAGCAATGGTGCTAACTAAAATATTAAAATGTAGGGAGGAGAAACGGAAAAAGGTATAAAGTGACGAACTGTAGGCTCTGAAATAAAAAAAGAGAAAAGAGAACATATTTGTTTACAATATGGCAGAAAAAAGGTGGGAAATGAAATAATAAGATCAGTTCGAATAATAGAATTAAAAATAGTTTAGTGACGGAAAGGGAAAACCATCAAAACTATCACAAGGAAGTCAGTAGATAAAATATATATATGGCACATAAATGTTAAATGTTACTGTACAGTAGATTTAGATGTTATTTAACGAAAAAAAGAGTTCTTTACAAAAAAAAAGATAATAGATTCGGAGCTGGTAACTACAGAGATACAGAAATTTAAAAGAATAATTGAAACAACGATGAACTAATATTTTTTTGGAATATGTAAACATCGGAAAAAAAAGTAGTCAGTAAATAAGAATATAGATATAGGTCATCGAAAAGTTGGTGACGGATCATATCACATTAAAAATTTTTGGCCTTCAGAAAAGTTTTAAGTCAGGAAAATTAGATCGGAGAGATAAGTGTATACCAAATTGTAGGCCGCAAAGATAAGTTAGAACGTGACATGGGTACATGTGTTAAAGTATAAAGGTGATTGATTTTAGACACTACTTTATCAACTCTGTATCCGTTACTCTAGTCAACACTAATACTATTTATTATAGTAAAAATCTATTTTAAGCAGTTAGGATACAAAAAAAAAGAATAAGAGGGGATGTAAATACACAAAAAAAATTATAAAGCAATAAATAAATCTCCTTCGCTAATATAAGGTAATAATTCTTTAATTCTGTCGTATAGTAACAACAAACATAGATATAGTTTAACAGCTTTTAAAATTACGAAAAAATTGACCAAATATTTTGAAATGATAATAATTCTATAAATATTATGAATAAATACATATACATATTAATTCATTGGAAGCTAAAAATCAAGTTACGGTGATCTATTTTTATATGATAAGCAATAGTTATTTTCTTAGTCTGTGAACTATTTCCATGTACTGTCTGTATTCGTTCCGTTTACAGAAAAATTTGTCAATTTAAGCTCACCACCTATAAATGCATGTATGTATTTAAGTACAAATTGACGTATCACATATTTAGTCTTTAACATAAAAATAAGTTATAAAAGAGCTGGGCCCGTGCAGAGTGCTAGAATACAAAAGTATATATACATGTATAAACCACTATGCTATCAATAAATAACGAGTTGATGTATGACTAAAACCTTCTCTTGGCGTATACCTAAGGAAAATATCTATATAACGTAATTACATATAAACATGTATATAAACAAAATTTATTTTCTTACAGTTGCGTTACCTAAAATATTCGAGTAAGATATATTGGATCACAGTAAAATAAACTTTGTCCTTCATCTAAGGTTAATCCATAAGCTAAAAACTGAAAATATCGGCTGAAAATTGATTTATCGTTAATGATTAAAGATCTATAAAACATGTCACAAAATAAGCAAAGAGTAACCAAAAATTCTTATTAGATCATAATGTTTGAAATAAGTACTGCATAGATATATTGTAGTACGCAGCAATAAAAATACTAATACTTATAATCATAATCATCATCAAAATATTCCTAATCATCATTAGCATCATTATTATCAATATCCTGATCATTGTCATCATAAGCATCGTGATTATCATCATGATCATCATCATTATCATCATTCTAATCATCATAAACATCGTCATCATTATTATCAGCATCATCATAATAATTTTATCGACATCATTATCATCAATAAGATCATTATCATCAGTATTCCGTTAATCATCACCATAATCATTATCATCATAAACATCGTCATTATCATCATCATCCTTAACGTCGTCATTACGATTAGCACCATTATATTTATCATTATCATGATCATCATCATCAACATCATCATTATAAGTACCGGCGTTATAGACGTCATCATTGAATATCGTAATCATTATCAACAGTATCATTATCATCATCATTAGTACCGTCATCCCTATGAGTATTATCATCATCGTTTTTCTAAAAATCGTCTTCGATATCGTCATTATCATCATAATAATATCGCCATCATTATGATCATCATTAGCATCATCATCATTATAATCATTATTTTACCGTTTATCTTAAATATTATAATTATAATTATAAGCATCATCATTATTATAAACATTTTGATTAGTGCTCTTGTAGTCAATCATCGTCCTCGTCGATATTATAATCATCACCATTATGATCATAATCGTTTTCATCATTATCATAATTATCATCATCTATATTAACATGATCGTCACCATCATAATCGTCATTGTAATCGTCATCATCATCATCATCATTATTATCATCATTATCATTGACATCATTATCATTGGCAGTATTGTTATCATTATCATCATAATTATTATTATCATTATTATCCCTATTATCATTATCATAATCATCGTCATCATCACAAGACTATCGTCAGCATCATCATCGTTATCATCATTATGATCATCATCATAAATATAATAAACTATATGTCCATCATCATCATTATCATCATTATCATCATGATGATAATTATTATTATCATTATCATAATCATGATCCTCATCATTATAATCACAAATGCTATAATTATCATGACCCTTATAATCATTACTACTATCGTTTTTATCATCATTATTATCATAATTATTATTATCATCATCACCATCATAATTATCATCCTTATGATTATCATTATCATCATCATCAGCATAATCATCTTTATCATAATAATTCAATCGTCATTATCATTAATATCATCAAGATCATCACCATCACATCCTAATCATTATGATCATCCTTAAAATAATCATAATCACTAGAATTATAATCATCATATATTTATTATTATCATTATTATCATCACCATCTTCATCATCATCATTGTTAAAATCATGATCAACATTATCATCATTATCTTCAATATCATTATCTTTATCATCTTTATCGTTCTAACCATTATCATCATTATTATCTTTATGATCTTTATCAACTTCATCACCATAATCATCATGATCATCATTATATTTATTTTCATTTACTACATCATCGTTATTATAATCATCATCTTCATAAAATTAACATAAATATCATTATTAACATCATTATCATTATTACATTATGATGATCATCATTAACATCAACATCATCATCATTGTCATAGCTGTTATCATAATCAGTATCATTATTGTCATCATCATTATTTAAATCATCATCATCATCATCTTTTTCGTCATATCATCATAATAATCATTAGGATCATCATCATCATTATCCTTATCTTTATCGTTATCATCATTCATATCATTATTATCATCATTTTTGTTAACACAATCACCATCATTATCATTTTCTTTATTAACATCATCGTTATCTTCGTCATCATTATCATCATCATCATTGCTATTATTATCATCATCGCCTTAGATAATATCATTATTATCACTATAATCATTATCGTTATCATTAAGTACAACTTTATTATTATTATCATCATTATCGTCCTTATTGTATTTATTATCATCATTTATATAATTATCATCATCATTTTCATCATTTTCAACACTATCATTCTTATTGTCATCAACATGATTATCGTAAACATCACGTCATAATTATTATCATCATATCATTATCATCACATCATTAACATTATCATTATCATTATATTTACCATCAACACCATCATCTATACTATCATCATCCCCATCATCATAACTATTTACATCATCATCATCATCATCATCATCATCATCATCATCATCATCATCATCATCATCATCATCATCATCATCATCATCATCATCATCATCATCATCATAATCTTAAGTGTCCTTAATATTATTATCAATATCATCATCATCATCACATCATCATTACTATCATTTTTATCATCAAAATCAGCATTATTATCATCATATCTATTGTGATTATCATGATCATCGACTTTATTATCGACATCAATAACATCATCAGTTTCATTATTGTCGACATTCTCTTCAGTATCCTCATTATATTTATTCTGATCATCATCATCATCATCATCATCATGATCATCATAGTAATTATCATTATTATCATCATCATCATTAGTATATTTTGCATTACAATCATATTAATCATAAACATAATCATCATCATTATGATTATAATGATGATGATATTGATAGTGATGATAACGATGTTAATGATGATGACAATTATCATGATAATCATTACCGCCTCCAATGTTATCATTACTACAATCATTGCTGCAACATCGTAAGGATTACTTTATCATTCTTATCGCAATTATCGTCCTTATGGTATTTATTATCATCATTATCATGATGATTATTTTCATTATCATCACATCATCATCATCATCATGATCACTATCATTATCATCAACCTAATTATTATCAATACCATTATCGTCATCATCATAATCATCATAATTATTTATACTATAATTATCGATAGTATCTTCATTATCGTTTTTATTACCAGCAGCATCACCATTATCATCATTATTATCATCATTATCATTGCAATTGTTTAGTTTAGAATGAACATTTTCTATAGTGCGTGAAATATTATTGCATAATATTTTGTAGTGCCGCGTTTTAATTACAAATCCTTGCTGATATAACTGCTATAATTCGAATTTTCTTTATACTTTGAATACGACGCTTTTCACTTGCTTTGTTTACTTCAATAGCTATACGAACTCACACGCAAATCAA